>DWAO01007492.1:0-10157 GCA_018230605.1 Heliconius congener
CCTCGAGTGGGGATCGAACCCACAACCAGTCGGTTTAACAGTCACACTTCGTGCCACTGCGCCACGACTGGCCTCTCTTGGGAATGAAGAGTGTCTTAAACTTGAAGAGTTTTGAAACTGAATTTGAACCCGTCTCCAAATAATGTGTTTATGTACAAATTTAACTTGACTAACATAATAATATAAGTCTGTAAATTTATCAATGTGTTTATACATACATAAAGAAAATATGTTTATATTTTGGTTTTCGAAGGAATTATTTGCGGGATACAGCGTGACATTAAAACTTATGAGATGGACATACTTCTAATATAATATTTCCCCAATAATTGTGCAGGCCGATCCTCGTGTTGAAGTGCGAGCAAGGTTTCGTGGGGCCGAAGGGCACTAAGCTGGAGTGCAACAAGGCCAACTACGAGACCATACAGGTGGTGCGGGGACCCAAGGGAGCTGTTTACTTCAAAGGTATTATTTATATAGTAAAATTAGGCTATCGAGAAGGATTGTTAACGCGATGTTTGTGGATTCCATTCCCATTCGTTAGATTGTTTTTTCCATGCTCTGTTAAAATAATGTATATGTAATGTAATAATATCCTGTATGTAATGTAATGTTATTTCAGTAAAAAAGTAAAAAACTATCTCATTTGATTATTACTTGAGATATTTTTAATATATATATATATATATATAATTATAAGAGCAAATACTTCCATTGTTCTAGTCTCTTTTATTATAAAAAACACACTTTTATTAATTTCTATTTTTTAATCAATTCAAAATTGCTGAATTTAGCCCAATTGCATATACATTTATTAATAGTACCTCCAATCTCGTCAGGACAAAACGGCAAGTACTGGCACGCGGACAGCGCGGCGGTGACGTGCGACTCGGACAGCCCGCAGCCCTTCCACCTCGAGCTGCGCGAGCCCACGCGCCTCGCCATCCGCGCCGCCGCGCCGCCCTCTTACCTCGCCGCCGCCAAGAACGGCAACTTCCGCCTCGCCGGGGCCGACCTCGCCGCCGCCACGCGCTGGGAGTACTAGGAGCGCACCCGGGCTTTTAGTTGGCACTTGACAATTAAATTGGATCTGTTGATTTATTTGTGCAAAATTATTGATTGTCACAAATTATCAACTGTTAGTATTTTGCTGTCAATTGCAATTAAAATTAACCCAACTCTGCCCTGAAGTTAGATATAAATGGCTGCGCTGATTTTATTTTGGGATTTTTTTCTTCACTTGATTACTTTTCTCCCGAGTGTGCAAAAGTTTAGAGCTAACTTCAAGGCGGCCTCACATCGGCCGTACCGCACCCGGGGTCGCTTCCAACCGCCGCAATTTTAAACACTGCCACCATTTTGCGCAACAAGATGGCGTCCAAACAGCCGATTCCCAGCTGAATCCGCTGGTAATGGTAATTAAATACAAAAAACCAGGAATGACCACAATGTAGGGCATTGTGTCCACACATTTCATACAAAAAAAACAAGCGGCGACTGGAAGCCGCCCTCGCATAGAATAAGATAACCGTAAGATGTGTAACTGTAGATCTGCTATAATCGCTTCGGAACCATTTCTAACACGCTTCAATTATTTATTTTAATTCTAAATCGATCGCATATAATAAATATTAATGGCGTCTAGTCGTATCCGACTGGTAGTGTCTGGGCTCTACGCAATACCGGCCCGTGTGTCCCAACTCTCCTCGCACGGAGCTTGGCCGATAATGGTATAAGCTAATTAAGTTTAATGTAAGTATATTTTAGGATTAAGCTCTTTTACTAAGATTCGGCGATGTTTTTTTAAAAGTTTTTTACGAATTTGAATCGATGTACCGTCTGCCGTCTGGTGACTTGCTGATCCTGAATATTTGTACGATACACATTTGTAAACTATTAATGAATAAATTATAATCGTATTGTAATTTGTGTGTTTTATTTTTTGTCTTATATTTATACTATAACTACTATAACACTATAACATTTGTACATTTTTAAATTATGATTTAAAAGCCTAATGAAAAGAAACCCTATTCATAAATAGATATGGGTCATGGCGCAGGGGCTCAAACGTGTGACTGCGGCAGATTTTGAGTTCGATATTAAATAATTATTTATTGTCTTCGCTCTGATATCGAGGCAAAGCGCACCGTTAAGTTTTGCCACTCTATAAGAGGTTCTGGAGGCATTGCGTGTTGTCTCGTTACCAAAGCGAGGAAATTAAACTAATATTTTCATATTTCATTCCCACAGGTGGGAATCCAACTCACAACTTGTAACGTTAACAGTCGCACACTTGAGCCTCGTGTACGATTGAAGCCGCAGGGAAAATCAAATAAAACTTACACCATACTGCAAAACTTATATATTTTAATTAAATAGTTACATTAATCTTTACAGTTCTCCCTAGCTACATGACATTGGGTTAGCAATACGCGTGATCAAAATTTATATATTCAACATAATTTATCTACAATACAGATTAACACAAAAACAAATTATAATCATAATAATAAATGGGTCTAACTTATAAAAAAAAAACAGAAAAAAAAAACAAAAGTTGCCAGTTTACATGAAAATATTGCTTTGAATAGGCAGTTATTTATTTTAACAGTAGCTATACATAAAATGGTTATAATAAAAAATCTAAACACACACAAAAGGGTTATAATTAAAAAATTAAAATATTTTGTACCCATATTTATATATAACTGAATTGAACCACCTACGTCAGCCGAATATTTTATAAAAAATTCTAAAAACACTAAGGCATCGGGGTGTTAGTTTCGTTTAGAATCGTGCAAAATTTATGAAAAGATTCACAGCAACTTGAATTTTAGAATGTAATCTCCTATACTGGTAGCTTAATACGATTTAGTTACATTCTAGGAGTAGGTGAAAATTTATACTGTAAACGAATTTTGACGGAAAAGAACCTGTAGCTCTTCATTATTCCTGTGTAAGAAATTATATTAAAACAGAAACAATCTTTAATAAATAAGGATTAATAAAAAGTATAAAACAAATTTACACTAGTACTTTACTTATTTTAATAATAAGTTAACAATTTCCTTTATTTTATGGTCCAGTAAGAAAAAAAAACAGAGATTAAATAACCTCTTAATAAATGGAGATAAATATCTCCGTTTTTTTTTCAAATTATTAATAAATTACATAAAAACAAATGTAAGTACCTGAATTTGAAAGTTATTAAATTAATGAACTCCACAATATAAATTTCCACAAACTTGTATTTTCTGTCCTTATATTTTTTTTGAGAATATAACTATTGCAATAAAACACTCTGAATGAAAATGGCTTAACTCAACAATTTTCCCAAAAATGTATTGATAATCACAAGAAAATTACCATTACATTTTACGCAATTTTTTTAAGCTAAAATTAAAAGATCAAAAATGTTGAGTTAATCAATTTTTATTCTATTGTGAATGTTTACAAATACTGTACATAGCCAAATTTTCCGTACATTTATTATAATGTACACAAACACACGTTATATATGTATATATACATACACGCATATAAATAAAAAAAGGTATTGGTGTTCAAATTCCAAGCAAGGCAAGTTGAATGGATGAGACGGGAACTGACACAAAATTGTATATTTATAATGAAACAAAATATTGCAAAAATTCAAAATTAGGTAGATTTGAGAAATAAAAAAAAATCTATTAATTCAATCAACATTTAACTGAAATTTAATTCTTATCCCGACTTAATTTCAATTAAACTAATAAATATCTCTGAGTGGATCTAATCATTATTATAAACCACAAACAATAAAACAGTCAGTTCCCGTTAAACCACAGACTAAAAACAAAACAGGCAAAGGCGACGAGGAAAGCTCATTAGAATTTATTTTCTATAAACCTAGTCATAATGTATCAAAGTTACCGCCACATCGTGTTAGTGTATACTTTTTTTATAGCTTCACGCTGTATCCTGCATATAGCAGAAATCGCGCATAAAGTAGAGGGAATCTTCTATTAACACAATTGTCCACTCATGGCAAACTGCACCACAACACACTACGTTTAGTAGTGGAACTTAACTCCGCGCTTTATCTTTGCCGTTACCAGCGTAAGGAATTGAAAAAAATTCATGCTTACGAATGGAGTCGAACTTCGAAAAAATATTTTATATTTTATTTAATAGAAAAAGTCTTTAAAGCTGAATTCTTTATAGAAGAACAGCGGTCACGCTGCACTGCCTTAATTAGTATATATTAGTTTTTTTTTACATTTTATAATTATAACATAAATGTATTATTTTTTAATCATTTTTAAAGTTCAGCTGTGCAGAAATTTTCTATTAAATAAAATGTAAAACATTTTTACTTAACTAATTCCTTCACCGAAGTAAGACAAAGAGCGATGTTAAGTAACATAATTAAAATTACGCCGGAGTGTTAAAAATAGTTAGATCACTACAAATATGGTGATCTCTTTATGCGCATCAGTTCAGAAAACTTAACTTCAGGCCGGCCACGACTCGTAGTCAGTACTACTTCTGTAGTGAACTAGAAGTAGTTCAAGATTAATCCTTTTTTTATTAAATAATCATTTATATCTATAATAAATTTAATAAGTATACACTGAAACGACGTCCTGTCTATCTAGCCGTATCTAACACACTGTAATATTGACTTACGTAATAGTAACGTTATATCGGGCGGCCATTTTGTTTGTCGATTTCAAATAATATATTGTTGGTACGAGTTTTTATTGACTATATTCATTCATTTTATTTTTTTGAACAAAAATATTATATTCCATTTAAATTAAACGAAAGTGCATTATTGTAAAATGGTCATAAAATTATCTTTTTTATTATTTTATCAGTTTGTTTATCGAATTAATTAAAGGAATATGAATGAATCAATTAATCCACCATAAAAAATATACAAGACAAAGGCCATCCTAAATATTAAATAGATTCTATACAACCTTTGGGCTAGCCTAAAATATAAGTAAATAAAACATATCCTAATAGAAAATTACTTTGTTCACTTGCCTTTATAACATAAATCAATATATAACTTTAGGTATCATAATCAATAAGAACTCGTCCCTTCATACAATGATTACAATTATTACCAAATATTACCGGGTAATCAGTGAATCGGCACGGCCCTATCGGCGTTTTAATACAACGTAACCTAAATTAAAAGGCACGATTGTCATTCCACACGCTGAGGCCCTCGATCTAAGAGCGGCCGTTGTGTTATACAGTGCTATTATATTAGAAAAAATGTATAATACTTGGTGTAACGTAATTTAAATATATAATGTTAATTTTTGATTACTGCAGAATGATAAAATGTGAAATAATCATATCGTCATATATAATAGAGTGTTAATCTAGATGGTTCTAGAAAGTTAAAAAAAGAATTAAAATTTAAAATTAATATTCACAATAAATGCAAAATGCAAAAGCCTAAAAAAATATATTTTTTGTTATGAAGTCATTTTTAGAATATTTCTAAAAATGACGTCATAATAAAAAAAAATATGTATTCCCTCCAAAAATCAAAATACAAATTTCAAGTAAAAAAAAAAACGTATTAAAAAACAAGATTATAAATCCAAATAACATTGAAATTTTATACTAAAATAAAAAAAAACAAACCAAATTGAAATTAAATTTTATTATTAATAAATAATAGCACTGCATATTATTATTTTAGTAATAACCTATTATTTTCCATAAACAGCCATTTTATTTATATTTTAGTGGAACTTATCATATATTGGTGTTAATTTGACAATACAAATATATTCCATAGATTATCTATGACACCTAATGTCTATTCTAACCGCGTTCAGAAATCGTTTTTTGATTAGTTATTTTTGTTATTAATACTGTTATTTTAGTTAGGTTTATTTATAATTTGTAGCACCTAAAATTGTTATAATCCATTATACTCTTAGATAATGTGCAGTTGGATGAATGGAATTATTTATATCAAAGCAAAATATATATTTTAATTAATAAATTAAAATTATTTTTTTTTGTTATTCACACACATACAAAATATTTATTTTAAAGTATTTTTTTAAACGGTTTTAAAGAGTTGCGGGTTCGAATCCCACTATGTCCAATAATTTTATATGTTAACTAAAAAAAAGTTGTAACAATTAATATTATTATTTCATACACAGACAAAAATTATACAATTCGATGTCAATACAAGGTAAGACTTTCTTTATTCACAATCTATGGTTATTATAAGTATATATATTTAATATTTCGTTAGTAAATCATTGTTTAATATTAATAAAACGTATTTCTGAACGCATTTTCGCAGCCAGTCTATATAAAACATGTAAATCTTTCTAATAACCTTAAATTTTTAATCCTATCACCACATAATGGTACGTACGGTTTAAACTAGTTCAAATACACCACTCGTATGATTATTGAATCGAATAAAAAAAAATTGATTATACACAATCATCGTCACAAAATATATATTTTTAATGTATAAGAATAAATAATTAACGTAATAAATGTAACTTTAACTCTAGAATATTTTTTTTCTATTTGAGCCCTTACATTACAAAAATAATTTTCAATTCAATTACTGAATTAATTTGACTATTGATTTCATATTATATTTAGAAACGTTTACATTTTGTAAGAATAATAACATAGATAATAAAATATTTTGTAAAATTAAATTTATTACGTCATTAATAAATACAGATAATACAACAAAATACAGTATGTAGACAAAAAAATCTATTCAATATTAACATTGAAACAGAGGAAACTACAGATGGACACATTTAAAAAAAATGTATATTTTTTTCCTTCAAACGCATAATATAGCATAATTGAGGGTTAACGAAAAACGATATGACTTTGATGTAATATTATAATAATGTGTGGTATTCCATCGGTATTGAACCGGGTACTAGTGTGGCGGTGCGTGAAGTCGCCATTACAGCTGCTCTGGAAAAAATATAAAAAATAAAATTATATTTCTTATTATTAAAACAAAATAATAATAATAATATACATATATTCTTACTAAATATAAAGAACACTTCAATAAAACGATTTTAAATTGATCGATTCAAATCCCGCTACTTATTTTTTTTTATTTACAGCAATAAATAAAAAGAATAGACATCACCTACCTATATACTAGGAAAGAAAGGGATTAGGCGTATGTCTCGTAGCCGGGGGCGACCACGGGGACGACGACCGCGCCGGCGCCCAGGGGTCGCCGCTGCCGACCCCCGCGGCCCCCGCCGACGTGACCCCTGCGGCCCCCGTGACCCCCAGTGGAATGAGAGGCTCCGCAGGCATTACCCCCATATGGTTGGGTTGGATGGGTGCCCCAAAAGCTGGGGACGCGTTGGTAAACGACAATCCGGGGTTCAATCCCATTTGTTGTTGTTTTATTTCGTTAATTGATAGTTTCACCTGAAATGATGTACGATTTTTGTAAAATATAGCTAAGCTTGTTGGGATTAAATAATATAATTACTGGGTATCCATGGCGAGTAAATTAAAATAACCCTTTTCCTTGAGTGGGAATCGAAATCACAACCATCGCGTTTACAGTCAGGCGCTGTACCGCTGCCGTAGATAGAAGAGTCGATAGATTTAAAGCATTTGACAAAACAAAATAGAAATAAAGTTAAAAAATTTTGCCCCAAAACAAGCCGACATCTGATAATCAGGAAAGGCACTATACACCCACATTATACATGAAATCCCAATTTCACGCAATGTCCCGACATTGCGTAATTAAACGCCACACAGGTAAGGTGCGGTTCACTCATAAACCATTAATTTCACAATACTCACAGGCTGCGGTGCCTTTTCATTTGCGAAGGGATTAGGCGCAGGCGGATCAGGGGGCGCGGGCTGTAGCAACCTTTCCAGGTTCACTAGCGACGAATTCTCCCCTAGGAAGGCCGATGGCGACTTCTTTATTGCCCCCGTGTTGGGCATCGAACCTGTTAACGGCGGGGACGTCGGCTTGGGCGTTAGATTGTCACCTGGAGAAATTAAAAAACATTTTTAAACAGGTATTTTAGTGTACTTTTTTTCGTTAGTTAAAACGGCGATGAATAATAAAAGTGAAAAAATCTTATACATAAGAAAACATCTTGTGCAAAGAAAAGCCAAAGAAAACCACTCCCGTACATTTCCTACACAATTTTCATACAAAAAAAATAGAACTGAACTCCCTACCCAACGCCGACAAGTCAAATGGATCCGCCTCGACATGATTGTTGCGCCGCTGCGACAGCGCGTCGAACTGCTCCAGCTCGGAGGACGACGGCGAGGACAGGAGGGACACCGGCGACTTGCTTTGCAGCTGCAACTGGAGGGCAACATGTTGTTATTCAAGTCCATTGGTTGGATTCCCATATGTAGGGGTGTGAATTAAAAATAATTCATTTCTTAGCTCTGATAACAAGATAAAGCGCGGCGTTAAGTTTTGGTTCTTTAAAAAAAAAGTATTCATAGACCAACGTGGATAGCAAAGCGATAGTATGAGTTAGATTTTTCATTTTGAGGTACGGAACCCTACAAACCAAATTTCAATTCTAAGCAGATTCTGCCACGTCAGGCCATCGTGATGCAACAGACGGTTGTGGGTTCGATTCCCACTAGGGGGAATGAAATATTTAATATTTTCATTTGCTCTGGTAACGATGCAGCATTGATTTCTACTAATTAATATGCAAAGCACGTAGTCTTAGCACTAGGTTCCCTGTGCCTATCCCACCACAAGCGAGATATAGTTTCCTACCTGTGAGACTGGTGCCCAGGGGTCGGCCGGGGGCGCGGGCGCCCAGGGGTCCCGGGCTGGACTCGCCACTGAAGACCACGCATCTGGAGACGTATCCTGAAACAAAAATAGTAAGTTAGGTTAGCTAGTTAAAATGTAATATATACGACATTATTTACATTTTTTTAGTTAAAGACATAAAGTTTAAAAACATAGAGCCCGTATTTATATACCGCTCACAAATATGCGATCGATCTTGAGATGGCGTTTTCTTTCATATGTATATAACTAATGAATGAAAGTTGCTTCTCAAGATCACAGAAGACACACACACACGTAAACAATACAACACAACTAGCATAGATTATAAAAACACACACTCTTACCATTGTGTTACCAACGGGACGGAAATCCAAACGCAAAGACTAAATAAAAATATAAATAAATAACAGGAAGACATAGAAAAAAATAAACTGGTCGTCTATAAATTGGGTTTACGGACAATAGCTTGATAACGAAATCATAAGAAAAAAAAATCCATGAATTGAATTTTTATCACTGAATTATCATTATTTTGATGGACATAAAGGAATAGTTAAATTATATATATACTTTTTCCTATAAATTAAAACACTTACGTTCGTTAATTCAATGTCATATGTTTTTACTTAAATGATACAGATGAACATGGCAAAATATGCCTTTATGAAACATAAAACAAGTTTCGGTTCATTGTATAGTTGTAGGGGTCCCGCTCCTTAATTGTAGTTTTTATTTTATGTAAAACTTACAATGCATTTGACAATATTTTCTATCTACAAAGTATATTCCTAATAGTTTGAGAATAAAGTGACTATAATTTAAAAATGTGACGGATCTATAAAGATTCCATTTTTCCTTATTCAGTTACAAACCTCTAAATTCTAAAAAAAAAACAGCCAAAACCCACCTGTTTCTGAACTGCCACGTGTGCTGGTGGAGACGGCAACCCCCATGGATCCAAAGCCGATGCACCCCCAAGAGCTCCAACACCACCTAGTACTCCTGGAGGATGTTGAGGGTGCGGGTGAGGCGCTTGAGGGGAGAGATTTACGTCCAGGAGGTCCAGGAGGTGAGACTGCTGTTCTGGTTTTGCTTGGCTTGGCTTTTCTATGCCAGTTGTTCTGGAATATTTAAATGTTGGTTACTATTTGGCCTGCTGTAATAATAAAAAAAAATCTGCTTCTGTATCTCACGCTGTATCCCGCACACAGCAGGGTACACAGAGGGAACCTAGTATTAAGAAACACCGTTCCCCATTTTCCGCCAAGCTCTAGAGGCATTGCGTGTTGAGTAGCGGAACTCAACGCCGCACTTTGCCTCGACACCAGAGCGAAGAAATGAA
>DWAO01007493.1:0-10157 GCA_018230605.1 Heliconius congener
TATATATATATATATATATATTCAGATTCACGCCTAGTGTCTTACTCACACTCCCAATTTTCACTAAAATCTCGAGCCTCAACCTCTTAAATATTAATATTGGTACAAAGATATTTATAATGGAACATATTCCAGACTTTGCGTAATGAGTAGTGGAACTCAACACTGCGCTTTAACTACAACAACATACTAATGACAATGAAAATATATTAAATATAATCCCTATGAGTGAAAATCGCACCTACAACCTTCACTATCACAGTCACACCCTACCCCACTGCTCTACGACGGCGTCTTGATAGAATATATAGACTAAAATTTATCCGCAATAAATGGCGCAATTTTTAAAAATATAATAAAATAAAATGTAATGATTAATTATAATGCGTTATTTATACATAAAAAAACCTTATATCATATAAACCTATTTTTGTAAAAATAACTAGGTATGAGTAGTATATAGTAGTAAATACAGACAGGGTCATGTGTCACAGGAGAGCAAAAAATGCTGGCATTCCGTAAAAGCGAAACTACTGTAATTTAGATGTTAGTCCCTGGATGTATTGTCAGAGTACGTGACCGTTCAGTGAAAGGAAGGACTCAATAATTTTCACCATTTCTAGAATAGTAAAGAATTTAGCAGTATTTATTTCAACTGAATTCAAAAAAGAGTAGGTTATCAAATCGAGTGTGTTATAAATAAATGGATAAATGGGTATTGATCATTCTTCTTCTCTTCTTCTTTCTTTTTATGTAAGGCATTTCTGCCTACTTTTCTTCATCATTGCCTACTTTCATTTGTCAAACTTTTTTTTTTTTCAATTTGTGTTGTTTTTAATTTAAAATATTTTTCTAACTAGGCTTCCTCTATTAATCATCAACTGCGCCACGCTGGTGACAAATTACTATAAATTGTTGATTTCTCTCATTTCCCAGCCAACGTATATGAAACATAAACGATATGAACGTTGCTTTAATACGAGAAAACGAAATAGTCTAAGTAGTTGCGGTTTAATTTGAACTGTACCCTAAAATCACATACTGTAATTGTGATTAATTATATCCTCCTCCTCCTAAATGTCCTTAATTATATCCTCGTAACGCTACTGTTTTTCAATAATAGAGTGGACGGTACCACCACTACGGTAAACGGTATTAGTGCTATATTGTTTAAATATCCCGCTTCAGGATTTTTCCCGCATATAACAGCGTAAGTAGTAGGAATTTAGTGGTAATACACGCCGTTTCTCTTTTTTTTTTTTATATAATATACAAAATATCAGTATTTTGAGGCCAGTAGTAGGCACAAGCGAGTGACTATAAATGCGATATATTGTTGGTTCGATTAAAATTACTATACGTTTTGGTATTGTGGCGAAGCGCGGCATTAAGCGGAGAGAGCAGAATACATGCAGAATACAGCGTGAAGCTGAAAAGAAAAAGATAAATTATAATTGCCCTCACCGTCCTCTGGCCTATACGAAGCTTAACTTAATATCTAAACAAACGTATTATAAACAACAAACTTGTGATTTGTACACGTTTAATTAAAACAGGCGGTGAAATTTAGCTTCTGATTTAATTTCCACGACTTTGACTACTCGAGCTTGAGATTGAGGCAACATTGGGTTATGAAATCTATATATCTTATTACCTAGGATAATATTGTTTGTATTTTGACTGTCTTGTTTTGTGGTTTTGTTTATTATATGTATGTAACATACATATATAATAGTTTAATAGTTTTGAATTGTACGAACGCATATTACGCACGCAGTGGAAGCAAAGAGAACGTAGTGTCAACATACTCTGGTCTCCATTTTCAGCCCAAAATCTAAGCGTATTGCGTTGTGAGTTTCAGTACTGTAACTCACAACGCAACGCTGTAGAGTTCCAGTGTTTAAATCAAAATAATTTTAAAATATATTTATTTCCCCGTATGGAAATCGAATCAACAACCATCGCGAAACTGCACAATGACAGTGTTGGTTATGGAGATAAATTCTCATTTAAGAGAAGAAATATATTTATAACTTAAGGAGTTTTTTCACTTTACGTTTATTCTGTTATTTATTATAACGTAATATAATTATAGAATTCGTTGTGGTGCAGTGGCACAGCATCTGTTGTGGATTTGATTTCCAATTGGAGAGATAAATTATTTTAAATTCTAATTCAAATTAGAGTGTTTTAACTCCTTATATGCGGGATAAAACGTGTAGTTTCAAATGAAGGTAGGTAATGTTAGAGCATTCATAAAATTTTACTGTATTATCATAAAAGATTCTTAAAATCCAAATGAAAACGTATTTAGTCTAATTTCATTTATAATATTGAAATAGAATTTGAAAGGTATATTTAAATGAATTAAATAAAGTCAGTTACTAAGGATTAAATCTTTTCTTGAATTTAAAAAAAGCAATATTGCTTTTAAATAAAAAAATTTTTTCTAAAAAGAATTTAGTTAGTCATCGTGGTGGACTTGGCTTGTCTTACTTATTATAAAAGCGATAGTTATAGGTTCAAAACTCTATAGAAAAATAATTGTTTCATAAAATTATCAATATAGAACCCTTCCTATTACTGCTATTAACGGATTTTCACTGATGCATAGTGTGTAGTAAGTTCTAATAATTATTAGGTTAGAAAAGCTTAAATTTTGTTAGGTTCTTCAGGGAGTGGCCTTCGAGAAGGAGCATCGTGACTTTTTAGTGAATGTTATCTCAGGGACAATACGATTGGGTGGCAAAGGAATAAATTCTTTGCCGTAGCATAAAAAATCTTTTTCGTACTTTAGTAAGAAGAAGTAAAAAGAGAAGTAAGAAATCGAGAAAACGCGCGGCGTTGAGTTCCGCCACTCAACACGCAATGCCTCCAGAACTCGGTGGAAAATGGGGAACGAAATGTCTTAACAATAAGGTTCCCTCTGCTTAAACTGCTGCGTGCGGGATACAGCGTGAAGCAGAAAAAAATTACATAGATTTAATAAAAAAATTGTAATATAAAAAAATAATAATAATAAAGTTAATTTTATTACAAAAAAAATTAAAGTTAGATAATTCTGTATAAAAATGCTGTTGTTTGCCGACACGCATTCTGCATCTGGCTTGGCAATATAAAAGAGAATGATTTATAAAAGCGCATCTGCATTAATATTATATAATGTTTTAAAGAAAGCTACTCGTGAGGCGTACATGAGGCGTAAAAATAAGTTACTTATAATACTACGGATAGCTCGGTCTTTCTTGACCAATGAGAAGAGGGCAAAGTATACTAGTGTCTATTTTTTTTAGCTTCACGCTCTATCCTCCACATAGCAGGGTAGGTAGAGGGCACCTGGGAACCTTGTGTTAGGAGAATCCCTTCTGTAATGGGAAAGGTGTCTTAATAAATACTGCCTTTCCCCGCGTTCCCTCTCTATTCTATATGCGTTATACAGCGTACGAAACGAAAGCGCTTTCGCGTATAATCACTACTCCGATAAAGAATCGAACCCGCAACAATCCTCTTTACTCCTACTGAGCCACAACGCCCTCATAATAATAAAACTTAATATTGCTATAATTCTAAAGCTTGTGTACTATTAGGGTTCCATATACAAAAATAATATCATAAATTAAAAAAAATATCACCGGGCTGTATCTCATGTACCGTGATATTAAGGATGATTGAAAATTACACAGATGATATAATGCACAAAAACAAATACAAAAAAAAACAGAATAAATTTCTATTATATGGCATATAAAATATAAAAAAATAAATTAAATTAAATATTTAAATTAAATATTCATAATAAGAGTGATTATTTACTCATTTTTTTATAGAAAATGGTACGGATACCTTCGACCGCAAGTCCTACACTCACTTACCGGTTTTTATTGTATCAAGAATATTTGCCTTTTTATTAGATTCTTATGGAAATAAGTTAAATTAAAACTTCCAGCTCTATATTAGCGTAGTTTTCAAATTCACTCGTTTTCATTTATATTAAAATTAGCACGTGAATGAACATTTTATTTTGTTGATTAATTATATAATGGTTTAGTAGTATAGTGTCGGGCTGTAAGAGGAGTTGTTGATTCGATATTCACTTGTAGGCTAGTTTTATATATATATTTTTAAATTTTTTGTTAAGGTATTTTTCAAATTTAGTCATAATGTTTTGCCATACAATTTTACATACAAGCCAAAAAGTAGGTGAAAAAAATGAGTTTTGCCTACCTACCGACACGCATTAGAAAATATTTAAAAAAATATAAGCATTTTTTCTTGAATATGTACCTAACAGCTCGTTTGATTAGGTATGTATTTTTTTAGAAATAGAAGGAAATACATATATCTTTTTGTTTACCTTCACGCTGTATCCCGCACTTAGCAGTGGAGACAGAGGAAACATAAACGTATTACGTATTGAGTGGCAGAACTCAATCCCGTGCTTTGCCTGATTTTATTTTATTTCCTCAAGATGGAATCGAAGCCACAATCTGTCGCATGTACATATGTGCCCCTACAACACGATTGGCCTCAAAGATGTAAATTCCAGTAACTTGCATTACATACGGGTTGGAGCAAGCAAGGTGCATCTCAGGGAAGGCAATTAATATTGCACCAATTAATCAAGAGTTTAGTTAGCAGTGACAGCGAAGTTCGTGTTGAGTCAAGCCAAGCCAGCCAAGTTAGTTTTGGTATTTCAAAGGTGGTGTTATGTGGATTGACTAAAAAAGAGATAACGAATTCAATTTACGTTTGTACATTATAGAACAATGTTGTATATTTATACATTGACCGTCGTGACGCAGGAGCACAAAAATGCGACTGTAAACGCAACGGTTATAGCTTCGATTTCCACTTGAGTATATATTTTAATTTCTCCATTTGGTAACGAGGTAAAGCAATATTTACTATTTAAATTTAATAATAATAGGCTAAATATTTTATTTGGTTAAACATTGTTGTTCTTATCCCTTAGCATTTTTTTTAAATGTTTAATCGTACATAGCATAACCTAGACTTAAGACACTCTGTTCCTCACTTTCCACATTTTTTCCAAGATATATCTCGTGTATATTAGTATATTTAATATATATATTTTTAATATCTCGTATATCATCATCGTAACTCAACGCTGACTTTCTCTACCAGCGCGGTACAATGAAAATAATTACATGACATCCACAACTATGACTTTTTACAATCACCCTTACTAATATAATTTAAATAAATTAAGATAATTGTATTACAGGATGAATAATCTAACAAGCTGTCTATCTCTATAACTTTACGTTGTTCGGGCACGAGTACTGGAAACGCGTGTAGCTGACGTTGACAAGGCACCACTCAGCGTGGATAGGGGATTGAATAAAGGTAATGATAAATATTTAGTAATGACCAATATTTTGATATATATTTTTAGCCTCGCGCTGTATTCTATATAGCAAGATAGGCAGAGGGAACCTGGGAACCTAGTGTGAAGATACTCCGTTCTCTTTTAAAAAACATCCGTTCACTACTTTCCGCCGAATTCTCAAGACATTGCGCGTAGAGTATCGGAACTCAAGGCCGCGCTGCGCCCCGTTACCAAATCGTGAAATTAAAAATATTTAATATTTAATTCTTCCGAATGAGGATCGAACCCACAACCAGTCGCAATTACAGTGGAAATCGAAATTAGGGAATGGATATGTCTTAAAAGAGAGTGGACTATCTTCACATTAGTTCCCCAGGTTCCCTCTGCCTACCTTCCTATGAGCGGGTCACTTATTTTTTGGTCTTTATAAGAACGAAATTCAAGACAGTCAACTACAATATTCGATTTCAAGGATAAAGAAGGACAATCTTTTATATCCAACTTTGTACCATAACAAAATTGAATAAATTACAAAACTAATTAGGTATATACATAGATATATTTACAGGTACAGCGTTGAAATTTATTCTGAAGTTATAGTATAATAGTAAAATGTGAGGTACTACTCACATACTAGAAACTAACAAGGAACTTGATGTCACAGACTTTCTTCCTCCCATTCTGTAAATATCACCTGGACTTCCATTATTATAATGCAGAATTATTTTCGCCTTTTTATAGCTCCATAGCAGGGCAGGCGGGGAAAATCTTGTTACGGCGCTTTTCACCCAATTTTCACCCAATTTTGGAGACGGTTGAGTGGCGGAACTCAACGCCGCGTTTTACCTGAATGATAAACTGAAAGTAATTCATTGCTCCGAGTAGGATTCGAAGGAATAGGACCCACAGCTGTCGCGGTTACAGTCAGACGTTGTGCCGCCGAAGACGTTGTCTTCTATTAAATAGTAAATACGCCGCGCTTAGCCTCGACACCAGAGCGAAGAAATGGAAATATCATCATAAATGTATGGAGAGTGGGTATCGAACCTACAACCAGTCGGTTTTATAGTTATACTTCGTGCCACTGCGCCACGTCTGGCCTCACATCTTATAAAATGTTGTAAACATCGAACTCACAACCACATCACTATTGTATACTTAGTACGTCTGGTTTACATAGTAATGTGAACTATTCACCATACTCTCTCTATATTAAAGCATGATTAAGAGACGTATTAAGCTCTCAAAACGTAGCTTTTGTAGTTGACGCGTCTCGTTGATTTACTAAAACTGGGTATTAACATTAATAATGATGTATAGATTTTGATTGAAATCTTTATACTGAATTATATACTGATAAAATGAACGTGAATGTTAAAAAAATAACAAAAATATTTTCAAACGTGGAAAAAAAGATTTTCCAAATCTCGCTTACTTTGTATGTATATATCGAATATATACTTGAACTACTGTGCAAACAAGGCAGGAATGCTTTTATATTTCAGCGGTCTTTTTTCAATGGATTGTCTCTTCTATACATTAAGTATAATTTTATTGGACACCAATCGTAGAAAAGGGTAAAGAAAACTTTGAGGCCGTCGTGGCGCAGGGGCACAAGAGTGTGACTGTAATGCGACGGTAGTAGGTTCAATCTCCTATTGGGAGAATGAATTATAATTTATTAAAATTTTCATTTCTTCTCTCAACACGCAATCACTCAAAAAAATCGGTGGAAACTGGGGAACAGAGTGCCTGAACACTGAGTTCTTACCTTTCTCTTTGCTTACCCTGCTATATGCGGGATGCAGCGTGAAGCTGATTTTTTACCGATTTTTTTTAATTTTTCACAAAATGAATGAATGAATTATTTCCATTTTGATTGAGTTTGACTACACGTAATACCTTAAAAATTGGGCTGAAAATGAGAAATAGAGTGTGTTAACAATCAGTTCCTTTTGCTTACCCTGATATATGGGAAATACAACGAGAAGCCATAAAAAATCTAGGTCGTTTGCGCAAGTTTTTTATATAACTTGATAGGTAGGGACTATCTAGTGATAATTCACTCTGTTCTCTTTACTTTATTATTGTCTTACAATTTAAACGGCTGAAATTACAAAAAAAAAAATTTTTTTGCATTCTACTAGACATCTAAAAGAATATAATATTTTTTATAGTTTCAGGCAAATCCTGCATATATGAATATAAGATGCGAGGATAAAATGATAACCAAAACGTATTAATCGTGTGAATGATGATGGAACGCACAATCTTCAAGACTACAATCAGAAACTGTTCCACTAGGACCTTACTAAAATTTAAAGCAACTTCATTTTCTGCCCCATTTTTAAAACGTTAGGTGTTGAGTAGCGGAACTCAACGGCGCGCTTTATCTACCAGAGCGGGAAAATAATTATACTTTAAATACAATTACTCCCCTAAATGGGAATCAAACCCACGACCATCTCGTTTACAGCGAGAAGCCGTACCACTGCACCACGTCCGCCTCTTCTTAATGTTCTCTCTTGCAATATCAGTTTAAACATAATGAAAGGTGAAAAGTCGCTAACTATCTTCTAAATATTAGCTAAAATAGGGCTGTTTTTATGCAAGGCATCGCTCCTACCCTCTCTTTTACGTTTTTCGACGAAATTTACGGAATCGGTCAGGCGACCTTTTCAATATATTTTCAATGGAATCGAAAATAAAATGAATGCGAGTTTTCCAATTTTTCACGGTACGAGAGTGTTTTTACTGAAATTTTGGTTAAATGTAAATTTTTTTTGTTTACTATTTTTTATATTGTTTTGTTGAATTTTTGTTAGGCATTGTTTTAGTGTATGAATTATTTGATTTATAGAGATTTTTTACTAATATATAAATATTTATTTCTTAAATAAATTTGATCGTGCAAAAATTTTGCAAATAATTTCATAATCATTGATCATCGTTATGCCACTCGATTTTTGACGGTAAACCCAGTGTATATCACTTATTTCATAAAAATTAAAACATTAGAAATACAAAAATTACTTCTAATTTTTTTTCAACTTCACGCTGTAACCAGCATATAGCAGGGTAACTTAGTGTTAAGACACTCAGTTCTCTATTTTCCAACGATATTTCATGGTTTGTAATGTGGCGAAACTTAAAGCCACAGTTTGCCTTGTTACCAGAGGGAGGAAATAAAAATATCGGATGTGTGTGTGTGGGAATCGAACCGACAACTGTGCACTTACAGTCATAGGCAGTGCCACTTAGTCTCAATTATCATATTTTTTAGATTGTGAATATTTGAAGAGAAATACTTTTTTCATTTCATTATTTAAAACGAAATTTTCAATTATCTTTATTTCTAAATAAATCGAAACACGCTTCAAAAGTTAATACAAATTTCACCCTACTTACCTTATTTACGTTTAGGGATTGAATTTTAAGTATCCCTTTTTAAGGAACCCATTAAATATAAAAATGACATTAAAAATTTCAATTTCCTAATATTTTTCAGACGCCATTAAAGCAAAGGGGCGTGATTGACTGCACGCAATGAGTATGGGTAATTTAAAACGAACGAGAGGAGTATTTACATAATATTTTGTATATTAATATTTATTATAATATGCCGTCGTGATGCAGTGGGGATGTCTGGTTGTAATCTAAGATTTGGCAGTGCGAGGGGCACGAAATATCTTAACGCAAGGTTCCCTCTACCTACCCTGCTATGCAGAAAAAAGTGTAACACAAAAAGAAAAAAGAAAACAATATATTCTTGGCCTTAATCAAAGTACGAAGATGTTTAAAAATTAGGCAAAAAAAGGAAAAGTTTCTTGGCACTAACTTTTTTCTTTCTATTCTGCTATATAGCTTCACAATGTATCCCGCACATTAGTAAAGGCAAGCAGTTAGGTAGCTATAAGCAGGCGGAATCTGGACACTTCCTTGATCTACTTTCCACCGGATTTTAGAGGCATTGCGTATTGAGTGGCGGAACTCAACGCCGCACTTTGCCTTAAAAAAATAATTAAAAAAAAAAACCATTCCCGAGTGCGAAGGAAACCTACTACCGTTACAAATCCACATTTACAGTTACATGCTTCCACTGTACCACGACGACTTTGAATACTCAAAACATTACCTACCTACTTTTATATTAAATTCTTATTTAGCTTAAAGGTATTCAAACTTGCGACCCCCATGTTAGATGTATTCTTAAGTCGCTGGTTTATATGAAAATCAAATATGCAACGTGTATCGCCGATAGCAATTTACTGCGTAGTCTACCTTGCGCCTTCCATGCTAAATAGATCCGATGGCCTGTTTATATAGTGAAGGAATGGAAAAAGGTATATTTTATTAAAACTAGGTTCTTTTATTTATTACGCAACGATAGAGAACCAATAATTTAACTTTAAAAATATTTCACAGCAGCTGGGTTAGCAGAGTGAACCCAGCACTTAGTCATTCTGTTCTCCACGTGATCATTTTCTACGTGATTTTAGAAGCTTAATTTATGGAGTGGCGCAAATCAACGTCACGCTTTGTCTTGTTACCAGAGCGAAGTGAAGAAAGTTCATTCCCAAGAGTGGAAACAGAACTCACAAGAATTGACAGTCAGACGCTGTCACGCTGCGCCACGACGGCGTTCGAGTATGAAGTTGTACTTTATACTTTGAAAGAAGAGCAAAATTCACAATATAAATCGCATTATTTAAAAAAAATAAAAATTAAAAAAACAGCTTCACGCTGTATCCGCCGCACACAGCAGGGTAGGCAGAGGGAATCTAATGTTAAGACACTCCGTTCCCCA
>DWAO01007494.1:0-10155 GCA_018230605.1 Heliconius congener
TTAAATTTATATTTCCATTTCTTCGCTCTGGTGTCGAGGCTAAACGCGGCGTTGAATTCTGCCACTCAACACGCCAACAATGCCTCTAGAATTCGACAGAAAGTAGGGAACGGAGTGTCCTAACACTAGATTCCCTCTGCCTACCCTGCTGTGTGCGGGTTTCAGCGTGAAGCTGATTTATTTTTAATTTTTTTTTTATTAATATTTTAATTTCCTCGCTCTGGCACTAAGGCATAAGCCCGGCGTTGAGATCCCCCACTCAACACGCAATGCATCGAAAAGTTCGGCGGAAAGTGGGGAACGGGGTGTCTTAATACGAGGTGCCCTCAATCTATCCTGCTATATGCGGGGTACAGCGTGAAGCTGATATGTAACTTTGATTTCAGATTGGTTTCGCTCTGAACAATATGAGATGTATTTCGATACAAACCGACGCACGCAATACCATTCGCCGTGTGTCAGGATCCTGTGTAGGCGACGAAGTCACTTTAAGTGTTTTGGAGGCATTTAATACGAACATCAGAATATACGGCTAAAAGTGTTAAATTGATAGTTAATATATTATATTTTTCTTTCCTAAGTGTGGATTAACTCTTTAAAAATGTTTAAAAATATTTAATAAACAGCATTCTCTCTTGCCAGGCGATAATTCTGAGTAATTATCTTTGGGTAGTGAAAATTTGTAAAAATCTCCCTACAGAGATGCCAATAATATAAATAAGTTGTAACAAGCGTATAAAAATTTCGACGTAGCTTGATGAAAACGTATGGCTTAGCAGTCAGAGCGCCTGGTCGATTTCAAGGAGGCGCGGGTTCGAGTCTCGCTACGTTCATATTTTTAAATATTTTTTCTAAGTAATTTTATTTCCTAATTGTGGACTAACATTTTAAAAATGTTTTAAAAAATTATAACATTTGGTAATTTTAGAAAATTAATTGATATTAAACTTCTTATGAAATCTATATGTAATTTTTCAGATACCAAAAAAATATATTTTACGTTAACTTCCTGGTTACCCCCATAACCTCACTGTAATGATTAGAGGCAAAGAAATGTATAAGTTGCTTGTATTTTCTAAATTACATTGTCATAAAAAACAATACAGTCATGATAAAAACCATTCATTAGTAGCAGTGCAGTTTTCTTATTCTTATCCTACTAAACTTTTTCTTATTTCACGCTGAATCCCGTACATTGTATTGTACGTTGTACGGAAATACATGGGAAGCTAGCCTACCCCATTTCCACTCCATTCAGGAGACATTGTGTTGAGTGGCCCAACGCTACGCTTTGCCTCGTTACTAGGACTATAAAAATATTAAATATTTCTGTTTCTCAAGTAGAAATCAAACCCACAACCTGCCACGAAAGACCTCAATAGAATTTCATAATACCAACTTTGTATAATAATAGTGTATTAAAAAGAGATGAATAAATAAATATAAAAATATATATATTTACGCATTAATTTAATAAGTCCTAGTCTCGACGTAGCGTTTGGCGCTCCGTTCTCTCTGACTACCCTGCTAGGGATAAACCGTGAAGTTAATAGTAGTAGTACATATCTAGTATAGAGACTATGTTTTATTTAACAATTATCATTATATATTCAAAGTAGATTTTTACTATACTAAGACAAATTGTAGTCCTTGATAAATAGATAATTCAACATGATTGTCATTTACATTAAGAAGAAGATTTTGCCAAAATCGGTGATGGACATAATATCAATACAATACAATACATCATAAGAAAAAGAAGGAAACTCATTGCACCTGTTACCCGATTACATCGAGTCGCTTTTACAACAGAGAACGTTTTATATCACAATTTAAAAGAATTGTGAAAAGGCGTTTGTGTGTTAAAGGTTATTACCAAATTAATGATTATATAAATGACAACACGCCTTGGGAATGCAATGCTCGCTCCAGTCTGTTTTAAAGTATCATTGTCAGAAACGTTAAAATGTGATTTTGTATAATTAATTTTAAAAAAATAAGTCCCGCTGAGTGTCTTGCTCCAGTTCTTCTCAGGTGTGAGGCATTAATTTTAGTGAACTGGTGATAAATTATTTGACGTTCAAAAAGTTAATCATGTAACTTCTTATTTTGAATAAAATTATTTGACTTTGACTGTGAGACAACTTTTTAATTCGAATTAGTAGTTACTGAGATTACTGCGTTCGACCAAACAAATAAACAAACAAACTCTCTGTTTAAAATATTATATTGAGCCTAGACTATTTCTTTATTAAATACTTTTTAACACCTTCACAGTATATCGGCATATATTCCTCCCAATCGAAATCGCTCGGATCGAAAGGGAACGTTTCTCTATCATTTGAAGATAAGCTTTTTGCTAAAGTCACTGTTCTTGTCGCTGGTATACTCCAGTTGTGCTTGGAGAAGTATTCCAAGAAACCTCGGACTAGATTCATTTTTTCCTGTATTTTTTTATATCTGGAAAAATATAGGAAAATATTTTATTGTACATATCATGTTGCAACTAATTATACAGCATAAGTTGTCCGTACATCAGGGGAGGCCAAGAGCGCAGATTAAATAAATCAGATTCGAACTATGATTCCTCGAGTTGATTAGAACTTGAATCGATTATAGACAAATTCATATATACTGAATATATGTATTTGTGTATATTAGCTATGTACTAGTATCATTATTTATCTTTTTATTGTAAAAGTCTTTCAAATTGTTTTAAAAATACAAAAATATTAAGTGACAAAACTCTCTACTTAACTTCATCTACAAGAGACACTTAGGATTGGTCTTCTAGTAATATAGTTAATAGAGCGCTCTCATAATTACAATAATATCTATCCGCAATCAAAAAACCAAGATAGTACACCTATATGGCTATAAGATATGGTTTGTGCACTTGGAGGTACCATGCTATATAGGTACAATCCCATGTCTGTGCTAGTAGCCCGAGTGATGAGCCCAGCCTACTTGATGAGAATTTTGTGAAAGCAGTAAAATAAAAGTTATGTAAATATTTGGATTTAGCTCATGAGATATAGATATATTTATCATTTCCATATAGTATGTCAATGCAATTGGCTGATAGTAGTTTCTGTTAATGACTTAATAGCAAAAAGCCTCGACCAAAAATCTTAAAGAGGTTATCGCTTATCTGTTACAGTAGACGCAGAAGGTGATATTACTAAAGATGGTGCGCATTGTGATGAAGTTTCTCACTCTGGAGCCCTAGCCACTCTAGATAGCCTCGTCCCGCCGTCGGGAGAGTATTTTCTTATATATTTAAATGTATTTTTTAAAATATATTTTTAAAAATGAATATATATATAAACAAACATGAAAATAATATTAGAATTACGTGGTGCAGTCGGGCAGCGTCTGTCTGATCTCATCTCCGGAGAATAAATTATATTAATTTTCCCGCTCTGGTAGACATAACGCGGCGTTGAGTTGCGCAACTCAAAACGCAATGTGTAGCAGAAAGTGAGGAACGGAGAATCTTGACACTAAGTTTTCGCTGCCTAACCTGCTCTGTGGGAAAAAGCGTGAATACATACCTAGGTTTTTCTCCTTTCACTGTCAAATATAAATCAGCTACAGTCGCTGGTAATATTTCTAACATGAGCGTTACCAAGTTCAGTATTATCCTAGAGTTAGTTATGTAGACATGCGGTGGGAAGTCATCTGAAAAATATATGTATGTACTTTTTTTCAATTAGTCCTTCTTAAAAATAGATTTATTTATTTAATGTTAAAAAGACAGAAATACAAAGCATTATTAGAGTACCTGGATGTGTTATAGAAAAAGCGTGAATTCTAATATTTTAATCAAAAAGATAAATAAATATAAAGGTTGGAATTAATTTCATTTATAAATAGTTTGTTTCTTACAATTTTTGCATTTTCTACTATGTTGAATAATGGAGTTGATGAAAAGTTGAGAGGTCAACGGATTCTCTTTACTACTGGTACAATTGAACACTTCTATGCCATTTTTACTGAAAAATAAGAATACGTAATTTTTACCTAAACCGTAATATAATTGTATTATATAAAAGCATTTTTAGATGAAAATATATATAGAAGAAAATACAATAAAATTGGTAATTTTCAACGTGGAATTGTTATTAGAGTTCTTACATAAGTACCAAGTTTCACACACACACACACACACACGAACGCACACACACACTCAACACGCAATCTTTCCGGAATTCGGCAGAAAGTGGACAACGGAGTGTTTTAACACTAGTGTGCGTGATACAGCGTGAAGCTGATTTATGATTTTATAAAATTTTTTACGTAAAGGGACTGGAACCCGCGCCTCCTGGAAACCGACCAGGTGCTGTGACCACAAGCCATGCGTTAAACACGACATATATTACACTAATATATAATACTAGCGAAATATATAATACTAGCGGCCTACTCGCGGCTTCGCTTCATACGGCCGGTATAATAATTATGCTGCATTTGCCAACAAATAGATACATTGCAATCATGAATACTACGTGGCTGTATGTCAGGACGTCATCGGCGGCAACGGCGCCCCTCGCGGAACTCGAGCGATTATTTTTATTTTACATTTTCTCGAAAATTATACGTTCAAATTACATATTATAAAAGCCGAAGATTATCTTTAAGAAATTTCCTTGATCATGACTTTCGCTACTTTCGCTCATAAATCTCAATATATGTAAATCACCTTACAATTTTTTATTATTTTTTGTCACAAAATGCCTTATTGTCACTTATTTATAAGAGTTAGATAGATATATGATGTCGCGGGCTTTCTTATAGAACTAATAAAATTGAATATTTTAAACACGCAACGTACTACATATAATTATATATTTTTGCATTTTCGATGGCGTTCTTTATGATTGTTATTTCGTTATTTAAGGCTAATTTAGACCTAGACTCCCTTTATCTACATGCTACGGTATATAGCGTGAAGCTAAGAACAAATCTAAAACTAAGTATTTTAAATACAACAAAACATTACCCATAACATCTAGCAGCAGCCACGATCATTAGATTAGCCACATAGTCTACAGGAATGAAATCGTAAACGTTTTCAGGCCTTGTTAGAAGACATCTGATCCATCCATTGCCAATCATCATCAGGATGGCATTTACAGCAAACTAATTATCCAACCAACCAACAATGGGTTTTGATTTACTGCATGTTACTGTCAAAAGCGAATTGTGATTAATAAAACGATTATCATAATTTTATGCAATAACAGATTGTATAAAATGCAATTAATATGCAATAACAGATAGTATAAAATTAGCATTATAAAATTATAAATAAAATTAAAAAGCTGAGGCCAGTCGTGACGCAGAGGCACAAAGTGTGTAAAACCGACTGGTTGTGGGTTCGATCCCCACTCGAGGAGATGAAATATTTACTCAAATTTATATTTCCATTTCTTCGCTCTGCAGTCGAGGCCAAGCGCGGCGTTGAATTCTGCCACTCAATACGCAATGCGTCCAGAATTCGGCAGAAAATGGGGAACGGAATGTCTTAAAGCTAGGTTTCGTCTACCTACCTTGCTGTGTGCGGGATACAGCGTGATTTTAATTATAAAATTATCATAATATAAATAATATAAATATAAATATCTATTATTAGTAATTTTTATACCATGGATCAAAATCATATAAGCACTAGTCTAGATATCTAGCACAACTAGAACATAGTTATAGAAAACAAAATTACTTGCTGAAGGTCTGATGATAGCCGTAGATATATTGCCATGTTGTTCTGCCACTAAACTTTCTGCTACAGCTTTGGTGAATGTATACGTATTTGGTCTACCCTCTGGGATAACAATAACAACAATAAATATAATAACAAGACCAAATGACCTACACTACACTTTTTTAACTTCAGAATATAAGGGTATAAATATTAATTTCTTAAATCATCAACACTAAACTAAATGTAAATTATACACAGACATTTACAACCAGGATATTTAGAACCATTAACATAAAGAATAAGTACAAGCAGGATAATTAAACCAAACCTAACATTTATTATTAGATATCAATTACTTATATATATATATATATATATATATACTACTAAATCCTAGTTCTATAATATAATAACATTTAAAAGCTAAATAAATAAGTAAGTGATGAGTGATGTGTCCTATAATAACATTCATTCTTTTGACATTACTAACCAAGTAGTTTTTGAAGTTTATATTCAGATACTCCAGTTTTAATAATTTCTTGAAGCTTTGTAACAGAAACAGGTGATTCATACAATTTCTCTTCGAGCACATCACTATTTTTATTAACAAATGCTGTTGATACATGAACTAACGCCTGAAATATATTTTTTTGTATAATCCACACTTTAACAAAAAAGAATCGTATATAAAAAAAAAAGTCTTATATTATGCCTTACATTGGATATTTTTAAAAGCATATTATTTTATTAAGTAAAGTAGAAAAAAATAAAGTATTATTAAAATCATTTAAGCAATTTTGTATGTAAAATATTCAGTGATCATGCAGAAAGTAATAGTTTTATTGAACAGTTTTTTTTAAATATACATAATTTAGTAGAGATGTGCAAGGAAATAAAAAATACCTTTATATTTTTCATGCTATGACAAAGATTGAGGACACGTTGTGTACCGTTAATGTTAACATTCGTAGCAACGTCAAGAGGCTCGTCAAATTTTACAGTTGCAGCTGATTGAAAGACTATGGAGACCTGTAAAATTGTTTTACTTTTTTAGATAGGCAGAGGGAATCTAGTGTTAAGACAATCCGTTGCCCACTTTCATTGTGTGTTGAGTTGCGGAACTCAACGCAGCACTTTTTCATTTTGATAACAAAATGATTAAATAATAATTATAATTGCATCGAGTCGAGATCGAGCCCACAACCATACCTTTTACAGTTAAACCATGCTGACTCGCTGTAATTGGTGAATCCCTTGGATAGATTCTATGAAAGCACGTTCAAAATTTAATTTATATAATTTTTGCAACGAAATTGAAGTTAAAACTTAAGTAACAGTAAGTTTATTTTACATTATCCTTATTTAAGTTGACATAAGCTTACCTTATCTTGTAACATATGAATATCGTCGTTTTTAATACCCAATTGTGATTTAGAGATGTCTCCCGCGACAGGTACAATTTTGTGTATGGCGTTTGGGTGATCATTTCTCAATCTACTAAACAGCTAAAAAAATCATTTTTTAAGAGGAACGCCAGACGCCACAGTAATAATGAAATTAAGTTCACAATACGATAAAATAAAATTAGTATTTTATTTATTAATTCGTTTCATTAATTTAACACGTAAAAAAAATTTGTAAGCTTTGAATTGCTATATCTAGAATTTATGTAATGTATATATCTATTACAAATTTTTTTCGATCCAATACATTGTCATACTCATGATATATTGGAAACGAAAATCATTTATTCTCGAGTAAGGATTGAACTCACTATCATTGCGGCTATACCTACTGCACCACGATGGCATAAAAATATAATTTATGTACTATATTTACCGGTTGTTCCAGAATCTTTTGAATTCTTTGGTTTACATTGCTTTCTTGATTTTCTCGTACTAAAAGGTATACTTTGTTGATTCCTGGGCAACTATATAATAATTTTTCTAAAAGGACCTGTAATGTATACATTACTTTACATATAATTTGTCTAGTTTAATGAAATTGTATGTGATTTGTGGAACTAAAACCGTTCATTAACATATAAAGCCCGTTTTCAAATGCGAGCGGCCCTTTAATAACTACTTTGCAGTCGCAAGAATAAACTGCATATTTCCACCAATAAATAGTCGGGCGGAAAGCACCGAGCGAGCAGAAAGAAATGAAATAATATCGTTCAGCTCTTGGGAGCAGAGTGTAGTAATTGCAAAATACAAAACTTAATATATAAACCGCTTAATTGTCTTACACGGTGGAAATCGGGCTATCACGGTACACAGAGAGAAATTAGTCTTAAGTCATTCCGTTCTCCACTTCCCGTTTGAAATCCTTGTATTATATTCGTTTATGTGGCGAAACTAAACGCCCGTCGTTTATAAATCAATATTTGGTTCCGGTAAATTAAACATTTATTCCATTTGACTTAATATTTTGGTAACGATCAACTAGTAAATTAATTAAGATTATCCTCGTTATATATAAGAAAAGCAAAAATGATTTATAAAACTAAAAGCAAAATGTTACACTGTTTACCTTTATGTCATTAAAAGTATCAATTACTCTAAGGGACTTTGATTTTTATAAATGGAATATTAAATGATGATCGCACGATCGATCGATTGTTTCATAACTGTTTTTTTTCTTTATCCCTAGTATAGAAGGGGCAGCTAGAGAGAAGGGAACGTCATAAACTACGGTCTCTGTATACTTCTTTTACCTCGTCCACTTTCATAAACCTCTTCATACATCTCCTGAGAAAACGAGAATAATATTAAGAATTCCACTTTAACTTACGTCGAATCTTAAGGTCACTGACCTTATGATTCGACGTCGTTTTGGGTAATTGGCAGCTTACCAGCGCACAAATTTCAACTTCCTTGTGCTTACTCATTAATAGTAAATAATTTTGAGGAGATGAATAATAAACAAGTAGTCTAGACAAGTTTAATGACTTAGTGTGCACAAAAACATATTTTAAGAAAAAATCTTCAAAAAACTGAATATTTTACTTGGAGATTTGGTGTGTTCTTAGCTAATTTATTTCAAAAATATTCGTAATTAAACTTTTTTTGCAATTTTTAATGAAATAAGTACATACTTAAAGTTTTTAATAATAAAACGTGCTTATAATTTAGGTGTAACTACACAAAAATCGCTCGCAAAAAAAGTTTATAAAAATAGAGTCCAAGGACCCTATTTTTATAAACTTTAAAATCGAGCGAGCTTTTGTTTTAATTATTGCCACGAAAATACGTTATCCTGACGTCCTGTGCTAATTTTGGGTTATAATAATGTTAGTATGCAGAGCTTTAATTTCCGACGGTGCAACTGCCGCCACGAATGCTTTAACAATTGATAAATAAGTCTTAAATTGGATTCTCCTAATTTTAGCACATCAATCGTCATTGATATCTATCTATCTATATTTATAATATATATTTTAATACTTATATTGACATTTTGAACAAAATCAGTAATCAGCACATTTCATGTACTTTGAATGAGTTTTTGATAAAATTTCAACGTATTTTATGTAAAAACATCATTGATTGCAGTATAGAAGCATTTAGAACAGTACAAAAATAAACTACTTTAACTTAAATTTTATATTTAGAGTTAATACTCAAATTATATCTAAAATTTAACGATTTCTATTAATATTCTTTAGTTGTTTTTTTTTCTTTTTTTCATTATTCTTTATTTTTTACATCTCACTTCATCCCTAGCGGGGTAGTCAGAAAGAACGGGGCGCGCAAAGCCCTACTCTCTGCATTTTTTATTTTATCAACTGTTACCTTCTATGCCTCTCCCTCTGCCTCTTGTGTTTTTTCGTGACCTTCCTCCTGTATACATCTTTTCTCCCGAGCAAGGGTTTGGGATTTATAAGACCCGATATTATGGTAAGGTTTATCCGGTCTTTACCCAGACGCACCTGACTTCGATGTATGTCCATTCTTGACATCGGAGGTTTCCCCAATATCTATGCTTCCTTTTTTTGAACAATGTATGTTAAATCTCAGCTACTATCCAGTTTTTATAGGTCTACACACTGAAGAGGAAAATAACGTTTCACTGGTCTTAAGAATTGGATTCACTTTCTTGTTAGACTTAAATACAGTTTTAATGGAAGCTTTTTTCTTAAAATGCTCTTAAAATGTTGCAATTCTGTCTGTTTCAAAAGTCGTTTTACATATGATAGAAGTCGTGGTTGTCTTTCTACTCAGGGTTTTTTGATATCGCTGGAGGAGAGTAGGCATCTTGCTCTGATCAAAGGCACTCTTCACCTATCAAAGCTTGTCCAATAGGTGTGCAGCGTCGCGGAGTTGTTGGGCTCTTTGAAATAAAGATTTGCCAATGGTAGAAAAACGTGTTTTCGACGTGGGATCCTCGGTCTAGTATAGGATCATCCTGGTGCTGGTGGTGTCGTAAGAGGCGACTAAAGTACGTGTGGT
>DWAO01007495.1:0-10155 GCA_018230605.1 Heliconius congener
TGTGTCGCTTTTTTTTGCTCGAACTTGGCGGACACACTGCCGTGTGTCTAGATATCAATGTTTTTCTCTCAGTGCATTTGTATTTACTTCTCTGTGGTACAAAGTTAACTTCAACTTTCAAGAGATAAGGTTACTTTAGGTATTAGGTAACCTAGAACCTAACTTACTATACGATAGTCGATACCTCGTAAGTTTAATATTGATAATAATTCTAATGTACGAATAGTTTTCGTTTTAACGTTTTGGGAATTTTGTTTGACATTCATATTTCTGTTTGCCCTACGTTAAGATCATAACTACAATAATATACACATACACATTATTATAATTATTTAAATCAATTCTATTTTAAATGTAAATTTACATATTCTTTTACTTTATTCATGTTGTTTACTTAAATAAAACCGTGCTTAAGTTTTTAGATAAATCATTTTTTTATCATGCATAACCTCTAATTTTTATATTTATAATTTTCAGAAACCATTACGATGGTTGGTGTTGGGTTATTACGCCGATCCATTATAAATGGCACCGTGTATTCCGCTGCGGCTCTCAGATTTGCTTCCAGTCAGGCAGAAAAGAAAGTATATTTTGATGTATCAGCTGATGGAGAACCTTTGGGCCGAATTGTAATGAAATTAAATTCTGACGAAGTTCCCAAAACTGCTGAAAATTTTAGAGCTTTATGTACTGGAGAAAAAGGATTTGGATACAAAGGCTCATCGTTTCATAGAATTATCCCAGATTTTATGTGCCAAGGTGGTGATTTCACAAATCATAATGGCACTGGTGGAAAATCGATTTACGGGAGAACATTCCAGGATGAAAACTTTAAGCTGAAGCACACTGGCCCAGGAATTTTGTCTATGGCTAATGCTGGACCCAATTCAAATGGTTCCCAGTTCTTTATCACTACTGCTGCAACACCATGGTTGGATAGAAAGCATGTTGTCTTTGGGTCAGTTGTAGAGGGTATGGATGTTGTAAGAAAAATGGAAAGTCTAGGTTCTAGAAGTGGGAAACCTGCAAAGAAAGTTGTTATTAATGAATGTGGTGAATTAGATTAAGGAAAATACGTTCTAAGTTATAAGTCATAATGCTATTTATGCATTTATTTTAATTTCTAAATATTTGTATAGTTATTTTGTAAAATAAAATATATAGATAGAAATTGGTACTTTATTTAGACCCTTTGAGCAAAGTTAAAAAGTATAAATACTTCATACACACAAGTATAAACCAAGTATAAACACTTGTAATTTGAACTACAATATTTTTATACTAATACAATTATTATAGTTCAAAAAATCAGCTCCACGCTGTATGTATTCGGCATCCAGCAGGATAGGCAGAGCCTAGTGTTACCACCATATCTCACTTTCCGCCGAATTCTGAGGGCATTACGTGTTGAGTAGCGGATCTTAACGCCGACCTTTGCCTCTATACCAGAGCGAAGAAATGAAAATATAAATTTAAGAAGATATAAAATTAACTGTAATTAAATACTATAGTCAATTTTATTTATTGAAAATTAAGATTTTGATGTCCGGTTAGAATATCCGGGCGGAAGCAAGAGTTTGACACCCAAAAAAAACATTACAAAATTAATTCTTGTTTTTTTCTAAATTTATTGCGTCTTAAAAATAAGCAGATTTAAAAAAAAATACCATGCTAATTTTATAGTTTGTTTGCTTCAAAGCGTTAATTTCAAAAAATACTAATTCATATTGATAAAATATTTTTATGGTGTTTTTAACAAGGAAGGCTATAGCTATATTTACCAATGTTAATAATTTTAATGTAACCCGCAGAGATGCCAAAGATGCGTTAATTGTTTTCATTTTACCAAACTGGCAAAGTTGCAGGCTATAATACCTTGTCTTGTATGCACAAGGTGGAAATAGTAAAATGTAATTTAAAGGAATTAAATAAAAATGTACATAAAAATGTGTATGCAATTTTATTAATCACTAAATGCAACAAATTAGTTTAGAAGTTGCTATCATCAATCTATCATTCACAATCCACATAACAACTTTATAAAGTACAGCTAAGTCAGTATCAAGTCTTAGAACCTATTGTAATAAGGCATTTTTAGATATAACACTCTTCATATCAAACTATTTCTCTCTTAACAAATATATGACAAAAATTTACATGGATGCTTCACTTTGTCTTTTCTTAATATACAAGATAAATATTTAGTTTAAAAATATTTTATACTAAAATAACATTACTACAATAGTAATTGAGTTCTTTAGATACAGCAGCCTATGAATTGACATTTAGATATATACAACAAATATTATACCAAATTATTTTAAAAGAAAGCAATTATATACTTATTGTACTTTAATGTACAAATGATCCAGATTTTTGTCTAAGAATCCTATCAGTATAACAACTAAATGAAGAATCTTTTAATATATTTGAATTACAATACAAGTAATAGAAGAAAAGCTATAAAAAATATTTTTGACTAATCACGTCATTTTCAAATTTGCTAAGTATATATATTTTTTAGCATCTCCCTCCACATTACTAGTATGAAAAATAATAATATGAATTCCGAAATAAAAAAAAAATTAACAAATCAATTGCTGCTTGATTTAAACAATTCAATATTTAGTTAGAAAAACTAAATAGAGTTCATATAAATTTGTTAATTTACACTCTCATCACATGAAAGTTGCTCTCGGCACATGAGATCAAATAAATACAGTTTTACGATTATATGATTTATATAACTGGAGATATTTGTTAATAGTTGTTGTTTTTTAAATAATAATAAAATTTTTTTTGTACTTATTTGACGTTTAATATAATTGATCTACTGCACCTTTATGTAACAAAATGTTCTGAGCGAAAAGTACTTTTACAGGCTTGCTATTATTGTAGTCTGTAATTATTGTTGGTTGGTCTGTAAGTATTATTTTTAGCAATAAAGGTAAGGAAGACCATGTATGAGAAACGTCCACCCAAAACAGATAAAATAAGGGCTGCCGTAGGATGAATACGGTAGGATAAATTTTAAAGAAAATTGTGGCACGTTCTTCGCAGTTAAGACTGTTGGATTATTTTCGAAAGAAAATAGAGATGCAAACGCTTTCAATAATTAGTCAGTTTTCTTAAAATTCGCACCATTTGAACTATACTTTATAGTTTTTTACAATACATTTTTTTAGCTGAATTCTCATATGAGATGGTTCTTCCTGCCTCTGCCTTCCATAATTTTCAGTTATTTTACATTAGTTTAGGTGAGATGCAATAAACTTAATAAAAAAGGAATGTTTTTTTCCAAAATAATGATTTTTTAACAATTAAACATTTATTTTCTTTCATTTAATGATAAATTACATTACTATTAAAAGTTTAATTTTTATAAAAATATTGCTTTGCACAGTCCAATATACTAATAGATCTTAAATATGTGAGACTGCAGTTATTTATTGAAAATTGCACATATTTAGCTATTATTGTAAAGGACATTTGGTATTATTACGAGATTTATAGCTTTATATCTTAAGAGTTCTTTAGTGCTTGTTTTGTTAAAATTTCCATTAATGTTAAAAAGTTATGTTATGACAATGACATTATTTTTTTCCTGTATTTGTAAAATTTAAGTACAGTTCTGGTTTTATTCCAGAAATAGTTTAGAATAAAATATAGTATTTTTTTATGGCAATTTGCATTTTTAAATCTAAGAAAATTACCTAGGCATAGTTAGGCCAAAATTATAAGCGAAATATGCACAGTGACAGCAAAAGTGATGTGAGTATTAAACCTATTAAATTACGATCATTTTGACTATGAACACAAAATAAAAACTTACCGCTTTGATTATTTAAATATATAGCTACAGTAAGAGACGCAATGAGAACGTTTTATCTCAATCGCGATAAGCGTTAATTAAACTACATTTAAGATATGGTTCGAAATCACTCACGGTCGCTTAAGCGTAATAGAAGAAATAATTCGTTTAGTCTAATGTGTTATTAACATCGGTCCGAAGCGACGATTGCGTAAATTATTCTTTCTATTCCTCTCAACACAGCGTCAACTGTCCAGTCCACAATGAGATTCGGGTGCGCTCACACGCTCGGGGCGGCCAGCTGGTCCACGCTGCGGCCCTTCTGCAGCTGCAGGCTGAGCTCGTGCGGCTCCATGGTGATGTGGTGCGAGGAGGTGCGCTTGTGGCGGCCGGCGGGCGGCTTGAGGTCGCGCGAGCCCGTGCGGCGGTGGCGCAGCACGCCGCCCGCCTCCAGCAGCCGCTTGGTCTCCTCGTCGGCGCGCTTGCAGGCCGGCAGCGGCAGCTCCAGCCCCTCCATGCTCTTGAGCGCGAGCTGCTTGAGCTGGTCCAGGCTGAGGTCGCGCGCGGCGGGCGCGGGCGCGGCGCACTCCAGCTGGATGGTCTTGGAGTCGTTGCGCAGGTGGCGCGAGGCCACCAGCACGCGCTCGCGGCGGCCCAGCGAGCCGCGCGGCTGCGACTCCTGCGAGTACTGCGAGTCGGTGCGCTGCAGCGCCTCCAGCGGCGTGGTGCCGGCCGAGCTGGGCGCCGAGCGCGGCCCGCTCGCGTTGTCCGTCGACGGCAGCTCCTCGAACACTACGACGAAATCATTCGTTTTTATTTATATGTCACCTTGATACAATTACCATTTTTAAGTGGATTATATTCTTGCAAAATTAGGGTTAAACATTTCGAATTACGTTTGTAATACACACATTATCACTTTACGCTAGTAATGTAACCTACATTTGTCGAGACTGATGATGGAGCCCGCGATATCTTTATGCGGGTCGAGGGGAGCCGACGTTTCGAGGTGTCGTCGTCGACGCACGAGCCACCAGTCCGCCAAAAATATACCAAGGGCCACGATTTTTATGCCACCACAGAGACCCACGTATCTGGAAAATTAAAGAATAACAGTCATGGGCGTATGCACAAAAGGAAAATTGACCCTAAAAAAAATCTAAAATAAGAAAAAAATATCTATACGATCATGGTAACAATATTTTTATGGGCGGAGTACTGAAAAATAGGTTCTCTCTGGCTACCTTACTATAGGTATTAGGTATGTGTGATGCAATTTTTTTTACAATAATGTTTATTGATACGACAAATCAAGTGATACAGAGAACATAGTGAGAATTTTGTAGATATGTTATGGAATCAGGATATTTGAATTAAGAACTTTTTAAAGATTTAATGTTTTTTTTGTGATAACATGTCCTTGTTCATACAAAAACACTATGTCCCATATCCCAGAAGCAGATCAAAAACCATTTTTTGATCTTAATTCTTTGCCGACATATGGTTTTTAGTCTTTTTATTAGATGACCATTAGTGTAAGCTTACCTTAAAGAATAATGAGTACATTATTTCTCATCTAGTCCGTTTACCTTTACATTTTATTTAATTTTTGTCCCAAAGAACAATCAAAATATCGATTCTACCGCGTTACGACAAAAAAAATTTTTCATGAGATAGCGCCAAGCGATCGTTGTTTGCAAGAGCCGTTGTCAAATTATGCATAAGACGCGTCAAAGTTAATTTTGTACTAGTCGGAGTGGTATTGTCATTCTACATGCTGTCGAGTTACGACGTATATTTTGGTAACATATTACAACATTTTGCTTTTATAATTTGAATTGAACGGCTTTTTATTTTGATTTACCATAGTCATTGATTGACATTGTATGACTATTGATTTATATATCCATTTACTGTTAATTTTTCTCCCGCGATACATAAATGTATTAAAATCAATTTGTGCTTCATTAATTTAAGAAAACAGTATTATTTTATTGTATTTACATAAATTACTTATTCAGTATATTTTTTCTGGAAAAAAAGTTTATTTATATATAGAAACGGTATAGAAAATAGTTACTATCTTGAGAGTTGACGAAAACACAAAAAGGAAGTAATGGGAATGATACCATAAGATAAAAAGATTACTAAAAGATTTAAGTTCAATGCAAAAAAGATTTGCCGGAAAAGATGAAAGAAACAGTGAGAGGTAAAACTAGAGAGATTTTAGGTTAGAAAGAAACAAAAGGAAATAAATGCTGAAAGAGATCTTACAAGTAACACATATATATTTATTAGACAGAGTAGTGACCTTGTTTAAGATAAAATAAAGAAAATTTTGTTTAAAGAACATTGTAGTTCCTTGCGCAGGCTCTTACAAAAATAAAACATTCACGTTCACGAAATAAAAATGATGTTTTAGGAGTAGCTAATAAAAATTCCCAAATCATTTCGGTTACACATAAATGATATATCTTACATGGACTGCGAAGATGTGGTCGAGTAATTATCAAATCCTGATACTGTTAGAAAAGGACATCGTGTAAATATCCAATTAAAAACTTCAGTAAATATTTCCAAGAATTGATTATTTGTATAAGAACACAGATTTAATGTTTTTTTTGTGATAACGCAAGAGAACAATGTCTTTTTTCATACAAAAACACCTGTATGTCCCATATCCCAGAATCAGATCAAAAACCATTTTTTGATCTTAATTCTTTGGCGACATATGTTTTTAGTTTTTCAGATCAGATCAGTTCAGATTGATTTCATGCACTAAAGTATATAGGATGAAAGCGTCTAAATTGATTTTTAGCCATTTCACAATGTTTATCCATACTGTATTTCGTGTGACGGAGTACGAATAGATGTACGTACGAATAGATACCAATAACGTAAACACCTACTACTACAAAAATACTACTAAACGTTGCCTATCTGCCACTTTTTATTATCAAAAAACATACTATAGCGAGAAAGGGATATCTCTCGTTCTATTTTACGCAATTCAACATCACCGCCTACGACCTACGACTCGATTTCTTGAATGAGGCGTGTGCTGCGTTATTGCTTTTATAGGTTCGTGTCTGTGTGTGTCATTCTTGACTAATGGCGTTTTATTTTATAACGATTATTTTATTAATTATTTTGTTTGGAAAAGTAACTTTTTCTTTTTTCGGAAAAAAAACTCGTTTGTTTTAATTATTGGTTTTTATAGTGGTGGTGGCGGTGGTTTATAAGTGGTGATGACAAAAACACTCTGTAGGGTGATTTTGCTTTAGATATTATCCTCTTTTGATAATATCTAAAGCAAAATCTCTAAGCAAAATATCTAAGTCACAAGCGCGCGACTGCAAATGTGACAGGTTGTGGGTTCGATATTCACTTGATGAAGAGATATTTAACATTTTTATTTTCTCGCTGTAGTAACGAGCCAAAAGGCGGTGTTACATTCCACCACTCAACACATTTTTCTTTCAGGATTCTGCAAAAAGTGGGTAACGGAAATGTCTTAATGGGACGAAGTGTCATACACACGGGTTCTCAGGTTCCATCTGCCTATGGCGGGATAGCAGCGTGAAGATGAAATATGAAAAATAATCTCTCTAATATTATTTATTTTTGTAGAGCAATTTGTATCTATATTTTATTTTTTATGCTGTTTTCTTAATCTTAATTTTTTTTATAACTAATTTTAAAAACATTTTCTGTTATTATCACATAAATTTCTCTTGCGTTACACGTTTTGAAACACAAACATACAATCTGTATATTCATTTATGCAAAAAAACTATTATTAATACCTACATATGTTATTCACATGACATTTCTTGAAATAATGTTATCTTGGATTAGAAACTAAATAAAACGTAATATTTGCATAAATATTTTATATACTTAGTTGTACATACCTGTATCTAAATTGTTCGATATCGTATAGCAGGCAGCGGCCCCCCTTCTCTCCGCTGCAGGACTGCTTCCACAGGATGCAGGTGGAGTCTATCAGGTTACCGAACACGATGGGCGCCGGGATGTAGCCGAACAGACGGAAGATAACGAATTGCATACCCAGAGCAAATGAACGCTCTTCCTCACTCACTGATCTACAAGTTCAAATTAAGCAAAATAAAAAAATACAGCTCTTATTTGTTGATTTATAAGAATGTTTGACACATAACTCTAAGTTAAGTTAAGCATATTATATGTATATTATAGTCTTACTCGATAATTGGAATATATAAAAAAAAAGATATTGTTAAATTGAACCAATACTTCCTGAGATTAGCGTGTTCATCCAAACAAACTCCTCAACTTTAAAATGTTTATAATATTAATGAAATGAGTTTCACAATTGAGCAAAATTAAGGCGCTTTATAATGTGTAAAATTTTTTATACTATTTCCAATACACCTTTCAAAACTAATAACCTACATAAAAAAATATGTAGCAAGCACCAAAACACTGACCTAAGCACAATCATCAAGAGCGGCATCTGCGTAATGGCCACCACGAAGGTCATGAAGAAGAGCAGCACGAGGAAGGGGAAGATGGTGGTGCAGGGCGGGTTGCAGGCGCCGGCCGTGGCCACGGGCACCACCGTGACCTCGCTGTACTCGCGCGCCGCGCCCGCCGTCAGCGCCGACGCCGACGCGCCGCTCACCACGCCCACGCCCAGCCCCACGCCCAGCCCCACGCCCATGTCGCGGATGTTCTCGTGCACGCCTGTCGTGTGGGAACGCACCCTTATTTAGTATGGGGCATCCACTTCATTGGTGGCACCCGCTAGGGATACAGTGTGAAACTAAGTAGGTACGATAGTACGTAGGCTACGTAACATTTAAGTGACTACCTATTCCATTATTATTGTAGCATATTGGATATATAAAACTTTAAAAAATAATATATAATTGTTATATCGTTGCGTTTGTGTGTACTGTTTGGCATTGGGAATACAACAAACTTTATTTTTGTATTAAAAAAACAAATTTATTCAAAATAAACTACGTAATTACATTTTCCTATGAGACTGCGTGATATTGTTTACTTATCTTCTTATCAAATTATCGTATGTTTACATTTCGCGAGTTAGGTGTCTTATGTTGTTAACCGAATACATTATTTACAGTGATGTTTATAATTGTGTTTTAATCATTATTACTGCGCGCGCTGATGTATAAAATGAGGCTCATCACCATCAACATTCATCTAGAGCTAGGCAAAAAGCCTAAGAATTAAAACTTTACTAGACTAATAAGTTTATATTGCCATTGTCGGTAAAGATATATCAATTTATAAATAAATATCTATGACTGAGATTTTTAAAGTAACAATAAACTGTATCATCATTTTTAAATATCATCATATTGTTAGCATATTGTGTAACTTTTGATAACATAACCAGAAATAAATAAATGAACGTAAACGAAAAAGACATTAGCTGATACAGTAACAAGAAAAGGAAGCGTCGACACGAACAGAGGGTTATTACCGCCCACTTACATGATATTATCTCTAATTTGTCGAACAAAGACATAAATTACATACATGCATCACGTGTTAAATATATTACCGATAAAACAAAACTATTTATTAATTTGCCCTATTTTCTCTAATTTATTGCATATTGGATGATTATTATGTCAAGACATAGGTAATACATATTTGAATCTTACGCTGTTTTAAATGAATTATTATGTATTTTTTTGTACGAATTGTTTATTTTTTGTTATATTCTTATCGGTATTTGACAAGCCAAATCACAAAAGATCACAAAAAAGTGTCAACCAGCCGATTTCATCATCATACCGACTACGGGGATTTATGAAATAAGTGTATTTTTTGTATATTTGCATATAATAAAGAAAAAAGTGACTTTAAAGATTTTGTTGGTAAAATAATTGCAATTCTATTAACATGGTAATACATTTATGTAAAATCGAAATGATTCTAATATTTGAATATAGTTTACTATATTCAAATATAGTAAAGTATATTTGATTTTATACAAGCATTTGTACAAGTGATTGTTTTTCCTAGTAAACTAACAAATAGATAAGTGTCGACAGACGAGGGGTCAGTGCACTTTGTTGACAGTCTCATTGGCATAAATTTAATGTTGCACTTAAAGATAAAAATAAAGTTATTAAATCGTGTAATGATATCTGCCTCTGGGGAAACACTAGGAATATTAAACGTTACGTATACATATATACATACAGTGTTGGATTTCGATTTCAATTCAAATATACAACTATAATAATAAAATTCAGTAAAATAACGGCAAATTTTTAAAAGTTATATTATTGTATGATTTTTAAAACGATACCATTTCAATATAAATG
>DWAO01007496.1:0-10155 GCA_018230605.1 Heliconius congener
CTCGAGTGGGGATCGAACCCACAACCAGTCGGTTTTACAGTCACAATTTGTGCCAATGCGCCACGACTGGCTGACTGACTAGACTCAAAATCTTATACAAGATTTGCTGCTATTATAATGTTTTATACGATGCAAATAAAATCTAAAAAAATCATGATTTACGTTTACTATTTTGCCATTAGTAAAAAAAACTAGTTCAAAGTGGAATGATGAAGGGCTTTGATGTGACTTTTATTTTACGGTTCAGTACAAAATTAGTCCCGAATCAAATGTAAATTCCGGAATACTCATACTTATGTAAGAATATTTTGGTGCAAATGAGTATTTTTTTATGTATGATTAAAGTTAAATAATTAGTGTTTTTCTTTTAATTTCACAGATATGGCTTTATACGTGAAGTACATCAAAAATACAGGGTGAGTGTCGTTTTTATAAACTAAAAAGTTAAAAGTTCTTAATATGTTATTTATATTGTGTTCCAAAAAAATATATACATAGCTCTAATAAATTAATAATGTATGTTGTCTGTTAGATAGTATATTTAGAATAATAAACCGTATGTTGTGGACTCATGGATGAAATCATTGAAGTTTGTATTGAAGCACAACACAAGCGTATACTTGACAGGTTGCGGGTTCAATTCCTACTCGAGGATGGAAATGATATATTTAATATAAAATTTTCATGTCTTCGTTTTTGTGTCGTGGCAAAGCGCGGTGTTGAGTGCCGCTTGCAACGTTCAACATTCACTGCCTTCCAGAATTCGGAGGAAAGTCGGGAGTGAGGAGTCTTTACACTACCTCCTACATGCCTACCTCGCTACATGCAGGATGCATCATAAAGCCGAAAACTTCCTTCAGATCTTTAAGCGTTCATGATTACACATAAAATTCACAATTTTAAACTTTAAATTCATCTAAATAACAAGAATTTAAATAATCATTTGAAATTAAAATATTAACGACCAAATTCATATGTCTAATATATTTTACTGGCTACCCCGTCTAGGGACACGGCGTGAAGCTAAATTTCTATTATATTTTAAAGCATATTATTGCAAAAATATTTGCTAAATTAATTAATGTACTTGCCACAACGCTTCACTACATTTCTTATGTTTATAAGAGAAATGTAGTTTTAAACGTAATTTTGGGAACAAACAATATTTTATCTATATAGGTATCTACTCAAAAAGTGATTTTGATGATTTTTTTAGGGTTACTTAACAAAAAATATGTTATTATTAGCTTTTGAGTGAGTAAAACTAAAAATGAGTTTTTCAATTTTCAATAAGTTGAATAGTACCAATTTGAAGCTTGAAATAGCCAATTAAATGTAAAGGTAAAAGTATGAATTTGAACTGTAAATTGTGAATTTCGCGCGTTGAAAAATAAATTTGGAGCGAAATATATTATATGTAAACCAATAAATTATATACGTGAGGGTTTAATCAAGTAAAACTTTTAAAGAAAAAAAATTACATAAACAAGAACTTCAAAGTCCTGTGACGAAATCCTTTAGAGACGAAAGCATTTGAAGGTCATAGCTTATATATAGTATAGTATGGTACGGGATAGCTCTCAGGAGGCTTTTAGAAGTTTTTAACGACATAAAACAAATGGAAAGGTACAATAAGGCGACTCTGTTCTACATTATTATATTATGCTTTTTCAAATCGTTATCGTATCTTTTTATTTTTTCATTACAATGTAACAGTTTAAAAATGAAAATAAATAAAATATCTTGCTATAAATGAAAAGATTAAAGTGAAGCTTACATAAATAAAAAAAAATGTACGTAAACTTCGTGGCGTACTGACTGGAACTGTCTTCATTGGAAAAGCGACGGGGTGGAGTGTGGGTTCGATTTCGCTGGCATTCGAATGAATTATTTTAATATTTTCATTTCCTCGCTCTGGTGACATGATAACAACTGAATTTGCATAAAATTTATACTCATATGCATAAAGGTATATATTATCCGTAATATAACCCAACGTGGGTTACATTATGGATAACAACACATGATTTTTTCATATCATTATGTAGGTTAGCTGTCAACGAAATGGAAATCGCTTTAATGATTGTCACCTTCGTTGAAAGACAGTTTTTATCAAAGATTTTTATATCATTATTCTTTTCGTGTATAATGCCAAACCGATGCATATTTTGTCATTTTTCCAAACTCAGTGTCAAGACACTCCGTTCTCTGCTATCCACCCGCATTTGAATTTGCGTTTGACTGAGGAGTAACCCAACGAAGTACTTGTTTTACTGGAGAGGGGAAATGAAAAACTTCTTTCCCCAAAATGGGTTTCGAATCCACATATACAGTTACTGCCTTATAAAAATAATAAAATTAATACGTTTGATATTATTATATAGCACAACGCTGAACGCTTGCTGAAGCTGATAGAAAATGTATACCGCTGGCTACCCCTAGGCACCATCATTAATAATCGTGTGTTTGTCGTCCACGGCGGTATTTCTGACACCACGGACTTGGATATGGTGAGAAGCCTAGAAAGGGACAAGGTATGTTTTGATTTATGTAAGATAAGACATTACAAGAAATTATAATTTTGTGAAAAACAACGGTAAGTATCTAATATTTTAATATCTTTTGGGCTGTTATTTACAAGTTTGATTCTTCGTATTCGATATTAAAGTAGTACTATTATATAATTTGTCATTAATACTGTAGGAGGGATTATCGATTGCAAAACTATGTATATTGAGTTTTATTAAAAACCACTGCCGCCAGCTTCGAAGATATATTATAGAAGATATAAGATATATCCTAATTTATTATCATCAATAAATATATTTTCCCTGGCTCTTAGTCACGTACAAATATTTAAGCATAACCAAAGATCCATTAATATTAAAAGTAAAGTTACTACAAGCCCAAATTCGTAATAGCTATAAGAGATTTTAAATTGAAATTAATATTCATTTCGGCCAATCGTCTTACTGTAGTAAATTTTTATGCGGATATTTGTTGAAAATCGTAGTTATTAAAATACTTGTATCAATAATACAAGTACTAACAACTTTAGAATAATAATGTTATTATTACAAGTATTAATAGATAATATTATTACGTTTGAAATAAGAGCGACTATTTTCCTAATTAATAGTTGAGATGTTTTTTGTAGCTTCACGCTGTATACCGCACATAGCAGGGTAGGCAGAGGGAACCTAGTGTTAAGACTCTCCGTTCCACACTTTCTGCCGAATTCTGGAGGCATTGCGTGATGAGTGGCACAATTCAACGCCGCGCTTTGCCGCGACGCCAAAACGAAGAAATGAAAATATAAATTTAAGTAAATATTTCATCTTCTCGGGTGGGGATCGAACCCACAACCTGTCGGAATAGTTTAGATAAGGTGTCTACAAGTATACTTACGTAACGAATCGGTGTACATGGAAGATATATATAAGAAAAAATGTTATTGGAGGCCTTTATTAATGTAATAGAACCCAAATCAATGATTTTTAATTTTTTTGCCCGTTTATCTGTTAGTTCGTGCATTTGTACACACTAATCTTAGAAACAACTTAATTTACTTTTCTATTTTGGCAAGTCTTCCTTAATACTTATTAGTGTTTGTTTTATTTCAATTGCTTCTCAAATAAAGAATGTTATGTCAATAGTTATTTCAAAGAGTTGCATACGACAATATTGCTATAAATTAACTGTTTTATTGAATTGGCGAAAACTTTCGCAATCAATGTATAAATATTTTCTTTAAAAAGACAATGATATTAGATCACGTTAGTAATTGAGATGAGAAAATAAATAATTGTGTAGTACAAGCGGGTGAAGCCACGCGGGGGCCACTAGTAAATATATAAAATATAATTTAGGATAAAAACAAAATTAGTAGCTATGACATTTTTCTTTGAAGCTACAATATTATCTTTCAATAGGAAGTTCATTAACGACACAAAAGATGGATGACTAAACAAATATAATATACTGCAATATTAATATACTTATTTAGAAAACGTATATTTTGAACGTAGCGGGTCGGATCTGGTCGTATTCCAGGAGGCGCGGGTTCGAGTCCCGCTACTTTAAATTTTTTATACGTTTTCTTAATAAGTAAATATATGTTTTTTAATATAAAAAGCAACATGAATATCTTATAGGAGAAGTGGCAAATACAAATAGCATTATCTTTGCAGTACGTCTCCCTTTTGCGGCCACCGATGAACGAGAGCGCGAACCCCGCAGAAGTAATTGACAAGGTGGAGTGGAAGCAGGTGAGTATCAATTATTTATTCGCTTGCTCATCGATCGATCTTATTGTGCCTTATAACCGTCATATTTTGATTTATTTTATATTGCGGTCGAGTAGTTTTTTTCCCAAAGTTAATATGAAATATTTTATCGTTTTATTTTTATATTATTGGACTGGAGATAAATGTTATAAAGGGAGACGAGAAATCGTAGGCCCAAATATAAATTAAATAGGCAATACTAAAAATCAGCTCCATTAACAATTTGTGAGCGGAGAAAAATATGAAAAATAGTTTTATATACTTAAACGATATAAGTAATCCATTATAATAAAATATTGGTTCGTTTTAATTAAGTCTTAGTATTTTAAAGCACTTATGTACAAACTAAAAAAAAGGAAATCCATTTTGAATCGATTAAAATCAATCATATTTTAGATGACAGATGTGACAGCTGATTGACATTGACACCTTGTCTAAAGATTTCTGAATTTTTTGCGTCGTTCATTTCTTTTCTTTTCGATGCGTTTTGAGTGCTTTCCCGTTCGTTTGATATTTTCAACGACTACTACTTTTCTAAAGTTAATAAGAATATATTTTTAATCGAGTTTTATATTAGAAATTGATCAGAGGATAAACTATTAATAATAAAACTGAACCAGAACATTCTAACGATCGCAGTAATCATCTGGATTCTGCGCTTATCGTGTTACCCTCGGTTTACTATCGGGTCACCGTCTAATTAGTTTCCGTGCAACTTGTAAAATCGTCTCACGAGTTTAATAGTTTTCTTGTTAAACAAAATAGTTCTAGTTAAGTTCTACGTATATAACCAAAACAAAGCTGGGTTGCAAAGGAGGCCCAAATGTGTGAATGTAAACGCGTCTGGCTTGGGGTTCGATCCCTACTTGAGGAAATTTTATATTAACATATTTAAATTTATATTTTAATTTCTTCGCTCTGGTATCGAGCTCAAAACGCAATGCATCCAGAATTCTACGGAAAACGGTAGACGGAGTGTCTCAACACTAGGTTCCATCCGTCTAAGCTGCTGTGTGCGGGATACATTATGAAACTCATTTCGAAGCTTAGGTAAAATATAATAACTATCTACGTCTGAATATATATGAATATAATATGGGAGAGTGAGGCATTGTCATTACATCTCATATTGTTTTTTAAAACAGTCATGTGTATCGTATATTGTTAGTTTTTCCTCCCACTTTACCAGTAAGTAGGTATTGTGTTGGAACGTTATTCTAACGTAAAGTAAAACATTTTCAAATCGTTTCAGGGTCATCTTGAGGGTAGATGACACTGCAATGCAGTATAAACTATTTTAATAAAGAGTTTATGTTGTAATAGAGTTAACTAATAATAATTTGATATAGAGTTGTATTTTTTTTCCAAAGTAATTGTTAAAAATAGGATGATAACATAAAACATTTAATAATATAATAGTGGCGCAATGGCACAATCATGCGACTGTAATCGAGACTGGTTGTGGGTTTGATTATTATCACTCGAGGAAATGAAATATATAATGTTTTGAATTCCGGCACTCAACACTCAATATCTCTAGAATTCAGCGGAAAGTGGAGACGGAAATGTCTTCATGGCAACGGAGTGTCTCAATACTAGGTTCCCAGGTTCTCTCTGCATACCCTGCTATGAACGGACAATGTGAAGATGAAAAATAAAAGAAAAAGATAACTTGTAAATATACACCTAGAATATATAAGATACGTGTTCCGTATTTTATCAGAACGTAAATAGGTACTTTCTTGGCGTAATCTTGTCGATAAGTAGATTTCGTAGTAGCGAAACTAATACGTTTCAGTAATTAACTAAAGGAAGAGCTTCATTACCACTTTATTTAGTAATCAGTTGAGGCTTTGCACAACTTACGATTTCGTGTAAATTTATATTATATGAGGCCGCGCCGCAACCGCGCTGAAAACGCGACTGGTTGTGGGTTCACCCCCACTCGAGGAAATGAAATATTTATTTAAATTTATAGGATATGATATGATGGGCGCGGCGTTGAGGCTACTACTCAACAAACAATGCTTCTAGAATACCGCGGAGAGTGAAAGTTTTAACTTTAGGTTCCCTCTGTCTACCCTGCTGTGTGGGGAATATAGCATGAAGCTGATTAATAAAGTATAAATACTGCTGCTAGTGCTTGTAAATATTTTTTGGTATATGGCAGAAAAGTAGTAGTAGAGCGTCTGTTTAAAATGTTTAAATAACATTATTTTCTATCACTTTTAAACAATTTAAAACTAGAATCTAAATACGTGGGAGTTGAAGCCAGAAAACTACAATGTTAGCTTGGCTTCTCGTGTCACGTACATAATACCGTAGGGCGTTATGATAGAACAGAGTTTGTTATAAAAACGTAATTATGTCATTGCATATACTGGCTAAGCTCATAATATATTTTTTAAAATTATTCATATCCTACTATATATGTGTATATAAATTTAAAATTATCTATATTGACTGGCAGGGATGCTGTTTGTTATATACAAGATGTTTGTGGGTTCGTATCACACTTGAGGGATATTGGAATGTAAAATAGCTCTGGCTTGTTTATCAAAGACGAAAGACCTCTCCTAAGAACTTTTGCTCGCTTTGACAACAAGCGTTCAACATATTCATTACCCAATATCAATATTAATCAATACGTGATCAAAATTAAAATTTTCATCATTTTCACAAAACCTGGAAAAATTTGATGATACAAAAAAGTATTTTAGAGAAGAGTGTTTTTACATTACATTATTTTTAACTTCTCTACTTTCTTGAGAAAAGGGAAAGTTTACCTCTGACCTCTCTCTGATCTCTTTCTGATCTGACTAAATATTATCATATAAATATTAATATCATTTTACATTTTATATGGATTCGCCCATTTTCATACGGACGGCCCCAATTAAGCCTTTTACGTAGTGCTACATATGGGATGATATCGATATTTTAATATATTTCATTACTTTTAAATCGTGTAACGATTGGCTTATTGTACGTTCTTTATCACGTACAATTAACCATAGCAAATAATATTTAAACAATACATCCTGTAGTGCTAACAATACATTATGAAAATCAGCTTCACGCTGTATCCCGCATAGGTTAGGCAGAAGAAACGTAGTGTTAAGGCACTTGGTCCCCCACTTTTCGCCGAATTTTTGGAGATATTGCGTATAGAATACTACTTAAGCTAGGCTTTCAACTAGAGATAATTAATTATAAGCAAGAAAATTGGGGATCTTAATAGGGCATGGAGTGTCTTAACATTAGGTCCCCAGGTTCCCTCTGCCTACCTTACTATGTTCAAGATACAGCGTAAAGCTAAAAAAACATTCACCCGATTGACCATAGAATCTACTACTATCGCATGCACATACAGTAAGAAATTCCGGATAAGGTTGGTGTATATTAAATAGTACTATTTTCTCGGTCTGCCTAGGAGAAAAGAGGTAAACGTATTTTCACTAATTAAGTGTCAAATGGAGACTAAATACATATTACCATCTCGAAAAAACTATTAAAATCAAAAACTTTATATATTATAATAAAGATATACACGTATAATTTGTGTTAGTATAGAAGAAACAAATGGTTTCGACTTATAATAAAAGATTCACGAAGCTTTCATTTCGTTTGCCAAATGTACGGTTTTATTGAGTTATTGTCGCTCTCTCATCACATTTCTTTGCCCTCGGCACAAAATCTGAAAGTATCATCGTTGAGAAATATTATTTTATCAGAACGGACCGGACCCTGAGTGTGACTCGATGAACTGTTCCATAACTGCTTACGAAGTTCTGCCCTCTGAGGGATTCTTGTACTATTTGTCGTTCGCTGTAAGCATGTGGTTATATAAGCGATTAGGTTATTATTAAGTTTATTTTGGGTTAAGTTATTAATATGTAAAGTATAGGACTATGCCTTTTTAAGCAATAAGAGAGACAAGACATAAAGTGCTACATTATATATAATTTTAAATAAAATAATTATTAATAATTATAAATTGATCATTTTCTAATAATATAATACATATAGATATAAACAAAACCACAACACATTATGACACTATCAGTTAGTATATTAACACTAACAGGAGAATGGATTTACCCAAAACTGATGATATCATAAAATATTATGACTCTAAGCGTGATATATTAGTATATCTGGGTCGAAGTAGTAATAAAGTTTTGATTTCTTAAGCTTGTTATATAGTACGACCTTAATTCATTCCCCTTTTCATCTGAAAATTGATGTCACAAATTATAATAAACTGTAGAAAATATCCCAAGTATTAAAGAAGACTGTTAAATCAAACCGAATTATGGAGGCATGGCGTGTTGAATGGCGAAATTAAACGCCGCGCTTTGCCTCGGCGTCAGAGCGAAGAAATAAAAATATGAATTTAAATAAATTATTCATTACTTCTAGTGGAACTCGAACCCACAACCAGTCGCAATGACAGTTTCACAATTGTACACTTGCATCACGACTGGTCTCTAAAGTTAAAAATCGCTTTAAAACATTAACTAGAAAATACAGACAGTGTAAAAAGGGAAAAATCTAGCTTGTTTTCTACTTTACATTTCACTCTAACTCTGAAAAAAAGTCGTTGTCGAATGAAAACACGTGCGTTTCAACATTCAGCTGGTTTAACAAAAACCACTGAGAGTGCTTTTGTTTTAGTTATTAACGAAATGCAGACTACGACAGCATTCAGTGATGCTAGTTAATCATAAAAGTTTTTGATTAAAATATTATATTTATTTAAAATATCTGTTTTATTAAAACATATTGTTGTCTAAGGGCAATTTCATGCACGTTTCAATTTAATTTAATCTAATGAACCTGTTAAGGCCGTCGTGGCGCAGGGGCATAAGTGTGTGACTGTAACGTGACGGTTGTGGGTTCGATGCCCAATATTGTTATTTCTTCACTCTGGCACCAAAGTAAAATGCTGGCGTTAAGTTCCGCCACTCAACACGCAATGTCTCGAATAATTCGGCGGAAAGTAGGGAACGGAGTGTCTTAGCACTAGGTTCCTTCTGTCTACCTTGAAATTTGCGGGATACGTACACAATTAAAACTTGTTGTAATCACCGCTTTCTATATTGAGTGGAGTTTGAACTTGTGAACAAAAGTACAGTCAAGATAATTAATGTACATCCTAAATTAACCACAGAGCTGGTAGTACGTGCTGATGCTGATGTTTAGTTGGATAACTAGGCATGCAGCACGAGATCTCATTCAATAAAGGTGCGCTATTTTCTCTATACACTAGGGTAAACATTTATTCGACTGTATAGCCGATATATGTATGACGCATTAGTTTTAAAGAATACATTTTATCCAAATTCAAACAGTTAATAAATATTAATTGATTCGATTAAAATTTATTGTAATAAGGTCAGTCGTGGCGCAGATGCACAAACGTGTGACTGTAAACGCGACAGGTAGTGGGTTCGATTCTCACTCGAGGAAATTAAATATTTAATATTTTTAATTCCTTGCCACGCCTCACCACTAAAAAGGCAATGCCTCCAAAAGAGCGGTTGCGGCGAACGAAGTATCATAACACTAAGTTCCCAGGTTCAATATAACCGGGATACAGCGTGAAGCTTAAAAAAAACTACATATAAACATTAATCTACATAATATGTTATAGTGACAATATAACTAACGTTATATAATGCTTTTAATAAAGTTACATTTGTTTCATTATAATCAATACTTCATCATTATGATAAAAAAAATAAAACTACTTTGAAAGTAGATATCTTATATCTGAATTGTAAATTACTTTTTGTGATATAAATATTGTCATTGTGTCGATTAAGGACCTAAATCAAATCAAATCAAATCAGCTTCACGCTGTATC
>DWAO01007497.1:0-10155 GCA_018230605.1 Heliconius congener
GAGAGTTGTGCATAATGATGTCATTTCAGGGTGAATCATCCTTCAAATAATGGTTATATATATGATACCAAACGAATTTGGTGTGCCTGCAGCCTGGTTAAAACTTTTTAGTAGTAATAAATTTAAAAAACCGGAAAGTGCGAATTGCCTATCCTACTAAGGTTTCATTATCATTTTATAATCATCGATAATGAGCCCTAGATTTGAATATTTCATTTGCGAGATAACTAGTCTTGATAATAGATGGATAGTCAGACAACAAACTCCTATAAAGACAATAATGATATAACTATAAGGCTTCCGTTATTTGTCCTTTTTTAACCCTAAAAAACCCAGTACGCAAAATTTTATAATTAAATATATTGTTAAATAAATAGTGCAGGAATGTACAGTGACGATGAAAATACTCAATTAATTAACAAGTAATCGTATTGTAATATGAGAAAAACATTATTGACGTAACCGTGACGCAGTAGGAACGTAATTTACTGTACAGCGTACACTAAACTGAGCGATAACTGTGAATACGATAATTAAAATAAATGGACCATTTCCATTTATTTAAATTATATCTCTTCCAGTTGTGGAGCAGGGACACAAAGTGCGACTGGTCGTGGGTTCGATCCCCTCGTGGAAACTCGTGGAAATTGATTTCTTTGCTCTGATGTCGTTTTTTCCTAAATTTAAATGTGCCCATATATTTTTTTAGCATTTAAAAGATATATATATATATGTGTGTAAATAAAATTACAGGAAAATCTTGCAAATTATAACTAGAACTAGCAGTACGTATAAACTATAATTTTGATACGTTGCAAAACTATTAACTACATTTATTATACTTTACATGTGTAATGGTATAGACATCTGTTACCATAACCATACTATAGTTTTATATAAATCAATGATGATAAATTATAAATACAAACGATTGATTATAAATTCTAATGTTTTGTATGTATGTATTTATGGTATATAGAATTTATAATATAGACGATTCATTGATTTGGATTGTTTATATATTGCTGTTTTTGCTGTTTTCTCCTGCATTCACGTATGTTTACAAAAAAATTTTATGTTTATCTTATTAACGATATGATAAAAACATCTATGATAAGGGATAAGCATGTATACTCAACTTGCTACGCTAATAAATTGTCATGGACTGCATACAATGAAAATGCCGTAATCTGTACCAGATTCCAGACACAAGAATAAAATAACTTATACAAAATTACCAGATTTAAAAATGTATAAACCCTTTACTCCTTAGTGATAGATAGTGTATATTATCAACAATTGTGTGAAATCTCACTTGGATTTAATAATTAATTATGTTCAAAAAAAATTATAGTGTGGTGTAGTCATATTTTTTAAAACAGTCTTATATTATGACATAATATGTGTTTTTTTTTCATTGTTTCACCTCGGAATAAAAATTGTACAAAAGTCATATAAATATTCATACCTAGTGTATTGGTTGAAATATTCGAATACGTATTATGAACTTTTTTACATTGAAATTTAACTCAGATTGATACTGAAAACCAGTCAATAACGTCTTTAAAGTGTTCATAATAATTTAATTACAAAAGTTTATTCTTAACGTACGTAATTAAAGTTTTAAATAAACTAAATATTATCGAGTATAAGAAAATATATATATATATAACTATACTAAAATCTTTACATAAATTATAGCCTATGCGTTATTATAATGTATAAGCTATATTACCACAAAGTGTCATCAAAATCAGTTCAGTAGTTTTTGTGTGAAACATCTTACAAGCTTTTACATGTATAATTTTAGTAGGATAAATCACAAAATTACGGTTTGATTTTAATTTTGCCTTTAATTGCTTTAAACCAGAGACAAGTAACCATTTAAATCTAATCAAAAATTTACATGTTGACAATAGTTTTATATACTGCGCCACAAATGTATTCATTCTGAATTTCCTCAATCTCTAAAATACAAATATTCATCTTTCGATTAAACTTACTGTAACGTCTGTGCTGGCGGTCTAAGCAATCTTCCATCTTGTTCCTGTACAACTTCATCCTGATCTTCATTATCTGGATCTGCATCTAGTTTCATTTGAAATTTTTGAATTAACTCAGAAGGCAAAACATCTGTAGCCTCATCCTCCCAGTTGCCTTCATCGACAGATGTGTCTCCCAAAACAAAGCGTTTTGATGTCCGTCGCTTCAACATCGCGAAAAAATTCCTTATGTAGTTCGAAATTGTGACCAAAGGTATTACCAGCAATATACAGGTCATATAACGTATTGGTACATCACTACACTTTCACTTTTCACTATAACGTAACGGTAATATTTAAATAGCGTTGTTATAAAAGCACCTAATATTAATAAAATATGATTTAATTTCTTATTTTTATTTATTATTTAAAATTATGTACACATATGTGGTCTATGTGTCTGTATGATACACACGTTCAAAAAATAATAAACTGTAAGATACGCTGCAACCTGCATATATAGAATTATACAATATTCGAAGCTGTTTTTCTCTAAGTGGCTCTTATTATTATATTATCAACAGAAATAATGTTTTATGTTTATTCGGATTATACATAAAAAGCCTAACATATTGAGAAAAACAAGCCGCGTATAAGTGCATGAAGATTAATATAAAATTTAAATATTTACGTAGCATCTAGAATCTAGATAAATAATTTGCAGATATTACGTTGTATATTTTACTAAACGATATACAGCACAGTTTTTTTTCTATTCGCAGTAAGTACCGGCAGCGCATTTTACAATAACTTGACTCTATTCAAAGTTATAGGTTCAATATCAACTCATGGGACTCGACCCTGAGTATGTCAAAGACACTTATATATCGTACGGACGTAATAAATTTATATTTAAACTTTTCGTACTGTCTTATTTTTACTTTACCTTTACCTAGCATGACGCGAAGATACGGCATTCAAAAACAATTATACCATTTTTAAGGCCAGTCATGGGGTCGATGCCCAGTTGAGGAAATATATATTTTTTTATATTTCCATTTCCTCGCTCTGGTAACGAGGCAAAGCGTAGCGTTTCTTCTCTTCACTTTAGTTTAAAAACTCAATTGGAATTATAATAAATTGTTGCTAATTAACAAAAATAATAAAACGCCAGAATAATTCTCCATAAAATGGGAAAATGATGTATATTTCCTTATTTTTAAGTATATATGATTGCCTTACGATGGTATCAGAAGTGTCAAAAGTGTCATATATGTGTTAGTGATTTTAAATATTTATCGATAAACTTTTAGTAATTAGTGATTTAGACCAATTCTAATAATACATTTTTTTTAATTTATAATGTATTATTTGTTATATTACCAAATAATCACGCAAGATAAATAAAATATATTAGTATATATTATTTTTTGTTTTGAATTTTATGTCCTTGCATTAAGTATAAATTATATGAGCATACAATACAAGAACTTTAATCATTGTATAGTTTTAAATAGTAGCTACGTCGAATAGTAACACTTAATTTAAATAGTTAATATATCAGATTAAGAAACCATGAAGGTTAAAAAACAGTTAACGATCAATTTAAGTAAAATTGTGACATTTGCTTAATAGATTTTGAATGGGGGAATCAAGTTTATATCGTCACTTACAATGAATACAATTGCGTATTTATTTTATTCATACGCATAGATAATTACGTTATAACAAAAGCCAAAACTATATTTTGCTTTTAAATATTTATTTCACGCTATATTTTCATGCAATTATTTTAAAACTATGTTATGTGATGAACTACGTGGCGTAATTACTTTTTATTTAATTACTTTTTTGTTTAATTAATTAATGAATATACATGGGGTCAAATTCTCTTCAATTGGAATTATAAAATATATTTCGAATTTAATTCTATAACATAATAATATTACACTAACATTTATTATGTCCTTGTAACTAGGATTTTCTGAATATTTAGTACATAAGGAAAAGTCAACGTTAAGAAAAACAAATTATTTCCTTAACAAACAAGCAGTTAAATAATTTCTGTTCCTCATAGTGTTATTATGGATTTTGAAATGGACGAGAGAAACCAAGAGGTGCCTATTTATGTATCTAAACAATTTCAAATTAAAGCATTATTAATATTAGTTTTAAAACTAGAAAAGCGTCTAGTGTTTTCAAAGTAGGTTTCATGTGACTACCATACAAAAAGAGAGAAAAAGGAAGACGCATATAAAAAATTATATATTATATTGGTAGTCGATTATGATGTTGGTTACGTAGTTCGTACTAATGTTTGGCAAATATCTGGCATTGTAACTCTAACGATTTAGACGAGCCCTCTTGCAAAAGACAATTTCTGGCAACTCTAGACATCAATATTTATAATACTATGTTGTACAATCTTCGTCATCTGTTTACTAGTATCGTCAATTGTTTAAATAATAGTTTCTTTAAAAATCATGAAGCGTTGCGTCATTGGGAAATCGTATTTGCAGATTACATTTGCAATAAGTAGATACTACTGGCACAGTCGATGGATAATTATTGATAAATTACTAATAGTTATTATTTTTATTTTTACAGATTCTACTCCTTTTAATACCAAGCATAAAGAAGTACTAAAGGAAAAAAAATATCGAAATATTCAATACAGGGCTAATATATTTATCATAATGCCACATCTTATTACCTTACAATAGATCTATCAGAAGACTAAGTAGGACGTCCTTAATCACTTGTCGCCTATCCATCCCTATACCTATAGATTTAAAATAACATTGTGTATGAAAATTTATTAAAGCTGAATGTTACAAGCTTTTTATGTAAAGAAAAAATTAAAACTATTAATTTTTAACGAATCTTGTTTTTATACATCCATTATATAAATAAAAACAGTCATTACCGACTTCATCACGTTAACATCATGTGAACTATAGCATTTATTTTAATAAAATAATGTAATCAACCAATCACTGTATTGTAAATTTTGTTTTTTATATTAATCAAATACCAACCGCCAAAGCCATTGTGACGGGTGGGTTAATAATAGCCTGATGGACCAGAATATTTCTAGATACAAATCCTACTCGGAAAAATTATTCTCTTTAGAAACTTTCCCTTAAATATTTTTTACTATAGAGGTAATACGGCGTTCAGTTTTACTACTTAAAAGTGGTAGCGCTGTCTTATAACTAGATTTGTAGAGAATTGTGGAAGTATTGCTTATTGAGTGGCTGAACTCAACGCCCCCCTTTGTCTCAACATCAAAGCGAAGAATTAAAATATAAAAAAGTCCACAACCTGTCGCGTTTATAATCACACGTTTATTATAATAATTAAATGTAATCACAAGTTGCAACAACTGTTCTGTTGTGAGTTAAAAAGCAAACTTGATTTAACAATTAATCTTCTAAGCTTTAGTCATAATATCTATACAAAAAATATTCAACTGTAAACAACAAATAATACAAAGATATGAAATTATTAAAATATTTGATTGAATTTTCCTTTCATGGCTAACATCTCTTATTTAATCCAACTAAACAGCCTTCCACAGTTGCGTCAAGGTCTTTAACCATAAGAATACTGGCTGACCTACTACGAGAGGTACTTGCATGAAAATTTATAAAGTAAAAAATTAAATTTCTCGTTTTGGTTCCGTTACAGTTAACACATAGATGTACTAACTTATTAGTCTGTATTAGTGATATATCTCGTCGTTGCCCAATTTTTACAACAGAATAATATTTATTAATATATATAATATGCATATATTTAATATTACACTAACTATAAAAATATATTTTTTATTTAGTTTTTAGTGGATTTAAACTTGCAGTTTCAAAGTCGACTAAGTACCTATATACATTTTAATACGTATGTGTTAATGAGAATTATTTATAGCCATCGCGATTATTTTTAACTCGCAAAGATAGATGCAAGTGTAATATTCGTCTTGATAATTTAAGAATCACATTTTATCGTTCCGTTATATTAAAATTATTTCGATAACACTGTTGAAACTATAGATGTATCACTTAGTACACATATCTATAAATTTCAACTGTAACCTTACATGTACTAAGCTCAAAATTTCTCTTTAAAATATTATATCTAAACAACCGTCTGCAATGAAACGAATCCAAAATATACTAGTCGGTTTTTTATTAAGAACGTAGTTTTGTTATGTCACAAAGGGTCCCTTTCGAAAGTTGTTGTTAGTTAACTGATAAGCAGCTTTATATAATTACAGCTTCTTAATGTACTACTCTTAATGTACTGTATGATTTTACTAACATTTATATATTCGTAAATACTTAGATTTTTATAATCAAATATAAATATATTATCTACCTACAATGTGTATTTTATAAATCAGTGTTAGTGTTAAATTCATTCATACGAGTACATAATTTACCAAAACAGACGAGTATTACATTTTTATAAATGTAATATTCTTAAAAAGTTTAAATAATATTTATTATAATGATAACAATAGTTATCGATGAATCACCGAACATCACTTTTTCTTACAATTCTAGAACCGTAAACAAAATAAATAATAGTAATAATAGCACTCAAAAACTTTTTATTTAAGTTTGTACCACCCAATAATTTTATACTATATTTTATGATATAAAATATTTTTTACGTATTCAAGCTGTATAACTTTCAACCGTCGTGCGTCTGAAGCGGACGCTAGATACGTACTGTTGGGTGTCATTATTTTGACAGTTTTCCCGCCATTTCTGACATCACCTGATCGTGAACATGAATATGATTTGTGAGTAGCATGCATTTTTTGTTTTGTTTTGTTAAATAAAGTACTTATTTTATAATTTTTAAATAACCTTCATTTATTTATGTAAATAAATGTGCGCGTCTCATTTGTAATTTAATCAATGATTAGCCGTGGTTTGTAGGTACGGTTAAATTGAAAATATTTGTTCATCTTCACGCTGTATCCCAGCAGGATAGGCAAATGGAATAAGCGCATAGCAAATATATGAGAATATTATATTTAATTTCCTCGAGTGGGGATGGAACCCACAACCAGTCGCGTTGACAGTCACACACTTGTGCCCTTGTGCCACGACTGGCTTCACTTAAAAAAAATAAAAATCTAAAAATATTTATTCACATACACCGATAATATAAAGCTAAAACGTTTGTTTTTGTGAACCCGCTAATCTCAGGAACTACGTACGTAGATTGAATTAAAAAAAACCATTTGTGTAATAGTACATATTCTGGTAATTTAGTAGTGTATTTTTACTTTTTTAAAATTCTGTCTATTTAATTATAAGTCTGTTATATATTTATATGTTTTAGATTTAATTTGTATTTTTAATTTAAAATTATATTAATATAAGTTTACGTATAAAAATTTTATTTCGTATTTTCTTAACCCTCCAACTGCAGCCTACGTAACTAGTCTATCAGTTAGTACTAAAACATTCAATTATTTATCAAATAAACAATTAAAAATTTAGGTAGGTACTTGTGTGTATTTGCATTTCACAACTGCTCATTAATAATATTTAATAGGTATGTAATATGTTTAATGGCCAATGACTGGGTATTAGTTTTGAAAATTAAGCACAAACTAAAGGTTTAGCCACTTTCCAATTTCCATTCATTCATTTCCTCTTCACCAAGAGAAATGAAGAGAGTATACATAGGTATAATATAACGAGCCCAAACTCTAATGATTAGGCATTCCAAGGTTTCTTCTTCAACTTCGCCTCCTCCTTCAACCTCTAACTTAAGGCGTCAATTCATATATTGTCCTTAAAATAAATAAATCAGCTTCACGCTGTATCCCGCACACAGCAGTGTAGGCAGAGGGAACAAATTGTGAAGACACTCCGTGCCCCACTTTCTGCCGAATTCTGGAGGCATTGTGAGTTGAGTGGCAGAACTCAACGCCGCGTTTAACCTCGACTCCAGAACGAAGAAATGGAAATGACTGACCTCTCCTTACTGGCAATACAATCGCCATGTTTCATAATGATTTTAAAACGACTAGAAGTGAGTGATGTCTCTGAGCTTCTTGAATTTTTTATAATAGTCAGTTTCAGAACTTCGTAATTAAGTGAAAAAAATTAATGAAACAGAAATCTGAGAAACAACTGCCTGTATAATGTAGTATAATAAAAACACCAATGCTAAAATGTCAAGCTACATACATATTACATACATACAATAGGATTATTTTATAAAAACGTTTGAACGAATATTTTTTTGTACTTTTCTTGTATTTAGCTTTTTAAATTTAAGAGTTAGTGTAAAATGTTTATCACCAAAAAATTTTGTTTAAAATGTGTAGATACTGGGACAATGGAGTGTTTTAACACTAGGTTATTTCTGCCTCCTAAGTCAACGCGTATATTACAGTTTTATATTTTATTTCTTTAATATTTTGTTTCTAAAAAAAATATTCTCATAAAATAATGTAATTTAAGTTTACATCATTCTACACACTAAATCAGCAGTATTAAGAGAATATTAAGATAATATTAAGAGAATATTGAATTACGCTGACATGAGCCGTCCGTAAAACAGAATATTAAGAAAATGTACATACCTGAGTTTACTTCTCTTCTCGGCCAAAGCTAGCTGCTGGGCTAAAGTCAATTTCGGTCTTATATTAGGTGGGGGAGCGTTGGGGAACAAGTCACCTCCCTCATGGGCTGGACCTTCGAAATCTTGTGGTACATCTAAACCTTCGTCCCCTAAGATGAAATGACGGTCTTTCTGTAATTGAAAATAGTGATGTAAGAGTGACTTAAAAAAACAATACAACGTTTGGAAAACTCGAAAACGGGGTTTTCAGTAACTTGGAGCAATAGTCTGTAATTTACTATATTTCTTTTTTTTTACTTCACGCTGTATTCCGTCCTTAGACAGGTAGGCAGATGGAAACCTGGGAAGCTGGTGTTAAAAATACTTCGTTCACACTAAGATATTTCCTTTTCCCAATTTCCATAGACTATGCAATGCGAGTTATGTCACATGTGGCGGAATTCAACGCCGCACTTCGCCTCGTTAGAAAATATTAAACATTTAATTTCCTCGTGTAGAAATCGAAACCACGAACTGTCGCGTTTAGAACCGTATCCTTGTACCTCTGCCAACGCTTCAACTTCATACTAATATATTCTATTAAATAAATATACTAATAATTCTATTAAAAGACGACTTATTCCGTTCTACATACAAGATATTTCATGATTTTTGTTTCAATAAAACTACGTACAGTGCCTTCACGCTGATCCTCCTCCGAATCTATCTTCTCGAAGTTGTCGCTCTCGCTGGAAGAGCAATGCACCTGCTCTGCTTGATCCATTTTATCTGGAAAAGAAATAACTTCATTACTTATTTTCTTGTACGCAGGAAAAATATTTAACAGGTTAGGCAGGAGTAACCAAGTGACAAGACACTACTTTAATTCCCACCAATTCTTCTTTATTTTCGTATTACCGCATCGGATATAAGAGAAAATTTTATTAAGAATATTGCTATGAGTAGGAATCTGACCTGACTGTATACATTTAGACTAGCTATAGCGTATTTGATAGGCACGGCCGCGACAGGATGGCGTCACTTAAAATTTAAATTATCTTAACATAATTTTGGTCATAATTTGGTTATAAACGATTTTATAACTAATAAAGTCTTTTGGCCTAATATCGAATAGTAAAATCTAATATATAGTGGTTTATATTTGTAATACCAACGTATTACAATATTTTAAAATACAAAATAAAAAAAAGATTTTATTGCAGTGTTACAATCAATGTAATTTACAGCATAAAATACAAAGACAGAGATTTTCAAATTATATAGTATTACAATATTTTAAAATACAAAATAAAAAAAAGATTTTATTGCAGTGTTACAATCAATGTAATTTACAGCATAAAATACAAAGACAGAGATTTTCAAAGCACAGAAAATCCAAGTTGAAATTCAAAAATAGATACAAATAACATTTCTTTCAGTCAATCGACGTATGGTTTGAAAATAGGGTAAACGCCGACTTTTAATTAGACGCTATTTTTGAATGTGTGAAATGCCATAAATTTTTATTTTTTTATATATACTTTATTGCACAGATTACAAAAAAAGAAAGATGTACAAAAGGCGG
>DWAO01007498.1:0-10154 GCA_018230605.1 Heliconius congener
CATACATACAAGATACGCGCGAAAAACATAACCCTTCCTTAGCAGTCGGGGAAAAAACTTCTGTTACTTTTTTTAGAAAGTGCACCACACACCTAACACCAGTACCAGTACTAAGTCTACGCAATCAATAGATATTGTCGTTTATACATAATTTTTGCCGCATTTAGTATGAAAATAGCCTCATAATCAAACAAATAAAAAACATTACAATATATATTTGTTCTCTTAAGTTTGTCAACTTTATATATAAGTTATATTTCCCACATGTTCATAAATATAAGACAATACATTCAAGAAATTCATACGGAACCCTCAGTGGGCGAGACAGACTCACACCAGTTTTTGCGACTGATCTAAACTTATGTGTAAGGATTTAGAACAATAAAAAAAGGTCTCATAATCATCGGTAATATTTTTTTATGAATCGACCTTGGCATTCTTTCAACTATCGCCGCAATTACACGTTTCAAAGATTATTATGATTTATTCTTTTTATTTTTCCGTAGAAATTTCATGATTACTTAAACAGTTATTGTATTTAAAAGTGATGAAGCCATTTAATACAATTTATGACTATGTATTAAAAATAGATTTTTTAACTTCACCTTTATTTTGTTTATTTATTTGTCTATTCAATTGCAGAACTCAACTTTATCTCACGTATCCGACTCACGTAGACCGGGCGAACGAAAATATCTACCGATATAATTTGCGTTTAATTTGAGTCCAGAAGTGTCGAATTCGGTGGAAAGTGTATGGAAATTTTAAGCTTAATAAATTAATTAAAACTCTTTAGAAAAAGATAATAATAATTAATTGCTATCCTTAGTTTGTTACTAAATTAATTTATTTATCTTTATTCGTCAATAAATGAATAAATTACAGAAATTCACAAAATTCTGAGTTCTTAGCATTATTCTTAATTATGAATAGCAAAGTTTTATAAAAGATCTTTTGAAGTTCTTTCTCTTATTTTATTATGAAATCTTTAAAAACATATAATATGCACAAAAAATCGACCACCTAAAGTACACAGTCAGTCGGTTCAAACCAGTCGCGGTCAGCATCTATTACAGAGCGGGCCGCTCCTCATATCCTGACACGTCCGAGGATATACTAATCTCGGTGTGACCTTATACAAAGTTTTTGTACATTTTGTTCCGTATCGTTGCAACTTGTATGATTAGGTACATTAAAAAACATTAACTGAATGTCAATCATTATTATATCTATACTGATATTATAAAGTTGATCGGTTAATCTAAGTAAATACTAATTCGAATATATAAATATATTTCTTTTAAATAGCCCATTTATCAAAGAAGGCAATTGCCTATATTACTTCAGATTTGTCGCTTCGATATTACCCACCGTACCTGTGGTCAGGGTTACCTCGTGCACCTCCTCAGAAATTGATATGTGTCGTCCACAATTATTAGGCCCAGTCGCGACTTCGCCCGCATACCACTTATAATAATTTTGTTATGCTGCACTTGCCAACAGATTGATACATTCAATAATGAACATTATGTGGCTGTATGACAGGACGTCACCGGCGGTAAGGGCGCCCCCGTCGGGAATCGAGCGAATACAAATAAAATTTAATATTTTTGCCATACAACAACGTACTGACATATAATCAACTACTCTTGCAGCGCATGCGCTTCAAGCAATTCGATGGCGTTCCTTATTATTGTTATTTCGTTATTTAAGGTTAACTATAGCTTATAGCACTTCTGAAGAATGCAGTTTTCATATAAAATAAAAATTAAGTAAATCCCACCAGTAGTTCCAGAGATCTTAGCGTTTAAACAAACAAACAAACTCTTTCGATTTATTATATTAGTATAGATTTGGAGGGAGACGAAGCTAGTACGATTTATCTAAATAATATACGTTATCTGGTGCAGTAATCGAGACTTAAAGGTCATGTGCATTCAATACCAAATGAAACCAAAAAAATATTCTTCAGAGGTTACTAGTAAACCATTCGAGCTTAGGCTACTACAATTTATAACTGTTACAATTTGTTGCGTGTTCAGTGGCGGAACTCAATGCCGCGCTTTGCATCGTTACGGGAGCGAAGAAAAGAAAATATTAAACATTTCATTCCCCCGATTAGGAATCGAACTCACAATCATAGCGAACTTTTCTTGATAAATAAAGTATAAGCCATCTAACACAATCAAAATTATTTCTTTTATTTAAACCAGTGGTTACTGAGATTAACGCATTCAAATAAACAAACTGTTCATCTTTATAATAGCAAAGATAAATATAGATAAAATATATAGTATGATTTGTAACTGATTTGTTTAAAAAGAGGACAAAATGCAACAATATGAACACACGAGTTAAGTAAGCGAAAATTTTAAAAACGTGCCTCTCTTCGCTCTGTTCCGGATGGTAGGGCCTTTTGACGTCACCCACTGGTCGTGCTCATACAAGTCATCAGTCACACTTTATATTATGAACGGTTGGTTTTTTTATTGTTGTTGTTGTTTTAGTGTTGTGCTGCGCTTCTTTACTTGCGATTGCGTGAACTGTGCGATCAGTTCGATTCCCATACGAGAGAATGAAATATTTAATAGGTACTTTCTTGCTCTGGTGACAAGGTGACGCACTTTGCGTTGTAAAGTTCCGTCTTTAACCTGCAATGCCTCGTTAATTAGTTAATGCCAAAATGTCTTAAGGGGAACGGAGTGTTACCTTAACACTACGTTCCTAGGACCACTCTACGTAGCCAGTGAAGCTAAAACAATCATATAAACGTATCTATACTTAAAGGAAGGTAATACAGAATTGTGCACGTACTTTTTTTTCTTCTTTACTTCCCTCCTATATAATCAGTTTCACGTTGTATCTCACACACAACAGAGTAGGGGAAGGGAACCTAGTATTAAGCCATACCGTTCTCAACTACTTATGTTATAGCGTAATGCCTTTCTCTTAGAAAAAATATAAAATGATTTAGTAACATTCTTTTAGGTCTCCGTAACCCTCATTCACTGTCATACAATGGCTGCCTTTTGTTTATCTTAATCTATACATTAGTTCTAGATTATCCTTGTAATTATGCTTGTAAACTAATTATTCTATTTTTCTACTAAATAACAAAAGCACATTTAAGAAGTCTCCGATACAGGAGTCGCGAGTTCGATTTTTTTTTCGTTACCCTAAGAAAGGTACTCAGCTTAACAGAAAACTTTACGAATGGATTGATCCCGAATAAAATCATAAAAGTCCTGAATAAAATTAGTAAATTACAATTAATTAGCCCATCGCAAATGACTATGGTTTATTTTTAAATTAACGCTTTATTGCGGAATATAATACAGCAGTTTAGGAAGAAAAAAAAATAGTATTAAAACACACCGTTTTCCAATTTCCGCACATACCGGAACTTATTCGGAACCTATCAGAGTAATAAAAATAATCATTGCATAGTACAGAGATTAAGCTTGCGACCACGGTTAGCGGTAGCGGTAGTTTGTATCTCCCTACAGAGATGCTAACAACACTAATAAGTTGTAACAAGCGTACCTTGATGAGAACATATGGCTTAGTTGGTCAGAGCCCTTGGACGGTTACTACGAGACGCGGGTTTAGTTCTCGCTACTGATTTTTTTATATATATTTACTAAATAAGTATTTTTCTGTCCTAAGCGTGGAATGATACTTAAAAAATGTTAAAAATGATCTCGAAACGCTTACCTTATAAAACTCTAACTAAACAAAAAGTCAATTTAATATAGAGCTAGGTGACATTGAGTCACGAATAAATAATTTTTATTTCCAATTTTATCAATAAGCTTGTAATTGCTTCTTACATTTTCCTTCCCCAAAAGATTGTAAAGATTTTTAATTCCTATTTATATCAACACGAGCAATTAAAATTGGAAAGTGAAAGAAAAGAAAAGGTTTATTTAATGTGCATTTTAATTCTAATTCTATATCTCTACATTTATTTAGAAATATTTTTTTATTTTTATATTTTATCTCTATAGTGATTATTTGCATAGTATAATAACTATGAAACGGATTTTAATGTAGTTTTTAATAAAAGATAGTGATTTTATAAAAAAATTGTGAGTATAATACTGCAAGTATTAGGAATAATCATATGTAACTAACTAACATAATAAAGTAACACACGAGAAGCATCAGCTTACAAATAATAAAAGAAACATCAAAATCGGTGCACCCAGTCGAATTCTAAGATAAAAAAATACAGTCGAATTGACAAATACTGAGGTATTACGCTTACGTGAGCGTAAGTAAATAAATTTAGGTCTATGTACAAAGAAAAAAATAGTGTCTCTACACTATATTCTCCTGCCTAACCTTAAAAATATATTATAATAGTCAATAATAATCAATATGTACATTCCACTCACGTACGTACGTATGTATGTATCTTCTTCCATAACTCTAAAGACCACCCGTAAGAACTATTCTAGATTTAAGAACTGTTGACCTTGTTATATTTGTGTCTATAACTGCTTTATAGTGTGTTGGATTGACTAATAATAATAAAATAACTTTACTATTTTTTTATATGTTAGGATTAATTTTAGGTTCCCTCTACCTACCCTACTAGGCGTAGGGTAGGTAAAGGGAACCTAATATTCAGATACCTCGTTTCCTTTGCTCTGTCCGATTTTCATGCCAGAGCGAGGAAATGAATATAATGCCTTTTCCGGGTGAGAATTGAACTCACAACCCACTCATTTTCAATCACAAGTAAGAGTAAGTCAGCACGATGTCCGAACGGTTAGTTACGATGAATATCGAATACCGATTTAATAATATATTTTTTTATAATTAAAACTGCCATCTACTAAGCTTGTGTTTGTAGTTTTTTAAGTTTCACGCTATGTCCTGCATATCAGCAGTAGCGTACAGCAACCTAGTGCCAGGACATTCTGTTCTCCATTTTCCGCCGAGTTCTGAAGCGTTGCAAGTGAGTAGCGGAAATCAAAGCCGTTTGCCTCGTTACTAGAGAGAGGAAATGAAAACATTAAACATCTTTCCTCGACTGGCAATCGAACCCACAACCTATCACGTTTACTGTCGCACACATGTGCCTCTGCGCCACGACTGGCCTCAGTTTTTTTATCGTCGTGAATATATCGTCGAAAACACAGTGTGTGAAATGTTTCAGCTATTTATATTTTATTTTCATTATACAGATTCTCATTCCAATGTCATAATAAATCACAACAATGTTTATTGTTTATATATTACAACAATGAGGTAACGTATCAAGTTGGAAATTCTCATCAGAACTGAATTTCGAATTTGAAAATTGTCATGTGATATTCTAAAGTAAGAGCTGTTTGATTTCTTTTTTTAGCTTTACAGTGTATCCCGCATATAGCAGGGTAGATGGAGGGAACCTGGGAACCTAGTGCTAAGATAGTCCGTTGCTATTAAGACACTTCCATTTTCCACTTTCCGCCGAATTCTGGATACATGACGTGATATGTGGCGGAACTGACTGGAATAGGAAATGAAAATATTAAATATTTTATTTCCGCGAGTGGGAATTGAACCCACAACCTGTCTCGTTTACAGTCGTACACTTGTACCCTTGCCACTCGGTTGGCCTCCTTTTCTCCAGTTTATGAAAGTAAAATATTTCAATCCTACTAGAACTTATTAGTATATAGTACTAGAGAGTCTATAGTACTAGAGATTCTTTTGTAGCTTCACGCTTTTTCAAGCATAGTAGACCAAAAACACTTTGTACTACTAAATTTCTACAATATGTCATATTCAACAAATAGCAAAGGAATATTTCATATTCCTTTGCCATTAGATATGTAGATCTCAAGACTCCTCTTGGCCCTGTTGTGTTTGTTATGTAAATACTGGAAAGCACTTTTAGTGCACAGTAGTTGAAGTATGAAAGCTTAGCTTATGTATTCATTAGAGAACCAAATGGACTGTCGTGGCGCAGTGGCATTTAAGCGACTGTAAGCGCGACGGTTATGGGGTCGGTCCCACGGTACTGGTAACGAGAAAAAGCGGGGCATTGAGTTCCACCACTCAACACGCAACGCCTCCAGAATTCAATGAAAAGAAATCAAAAGTAACGAACGGAAGTGTCTTAATGGGGAACAGAGTGTCTTAACACCAGGTTCCCAGGTTACCTCTCCCTTTCCTGCTATGTCTGTCTGTACGTTATGGGTTTACAGCGTAAATTGAAAAAAAGAAGATAATAAAGGTGTAGTGTCATAGCACCCATTAAGACACTTTCGTTTACCGTTACCAGAGAAGGGAAATGAAGATATTTAATATTTCATTCCCCTCAGTGGGATTCGAACCCGCTACCGACACATTTACAGTACATATTGTACTCTAAGACTGAAGAAAAATTGAATCCACTACCATCGTGAGACACCTCTGATTTGTGTCACAATAATGACAAATACCTATCACTACTACTTTTTATAATAAGAAAAGGCGTGGGAAAATCAATTACCATTTATTAACTACGGTTTTAGTGCTTATCTTAAACCACTAAGCGTCTTCAGAGAAGTATAAAAAAAAATTGCAACGGAACGATTCATGCTTCTGGAACAAAAATTGAATACAAATTATATAATTTGGCATTAAAGATTATATCATGAGAATAAAGTTTAAAAGATTATATTCAGTGCTTATTAATATTGAAAATAAGAATAGAAGAATAGAAAAAATAGCTTCACGCTTTGTGTCGTATGGCTTAAGGGAACCAAATGGAACCTAGTGTCAAAAGATTCCGTTCCCCACGCATAGCCCTTTTTCGAGACATTGCGTGTTGAGTGGTCGAACTCAAAAACAATATAAATGGCTCTTTTATATGTACTAAGCAATAAACAAGTGACACTTACGTATGAGTAAATACTTAAGTCCAGAAGTCTCGATTATATTAAACTTTATATTATTTTATTGAGCGTAAATATTAAAGTATAATTAAAAAACTTCCAGGTCTTCGATAAAATGAAGCGCAGCGTTAAGTTCCGTCAGTAAATAATTAAGCGGTGATTCGACATCTATAGGCTAAACTATGAAGATGTTTTAAAACCTACTAGATTTCAAAACCAATTTTGCTTAAACAGACAGACGTAAAAAAAAATGTTTTTTCTAAGTGGCATTCCAACCTACAACCATCAAGTGCTAATATACGCCCGATGAAGCTGAGAGGGACTGGAGAGGGACATCTTTATTATAAGTTTTTAAAGGTTTAACTAGATTGAACGTGGCGTTGAGTTCCGCCAATTATCCTGTAAAATACTTTTTCATTCAGTCAATGTAACTTTACATTGTTAATAGTAAAAGGATTATGTTAAATCACTTAAGCCTTAAAAGGTTTAAGGTACCTTATAATAAACCATGAGTTTATATTTATGAGTAAAAATGAAGAACATATTGAATGATGTTAAGTTCGTTTTTGGTTAGAAAATAGTTAGAAAATAAAAAAAAATATCAGGTTTTTTCCAGCATAGCAGGGTAGACTTTAACGTTAATCAACATACTCTGTTTTTCATGTTCGTTCTAATAAGAAGACAAAACGCAGCGTTGAGTCCCGACACTCGACACGTCAATATATAGAAAATTTAACAGAAAAAATGGAACGGAGTGTCTTAACACTAGTGAACCTAGGTCCTACCCTGATGTATGCGGGATAAGCTAAAGTAAATTCCGTAGCTGATGTATCAACACGTTTTGAAGTGATTGTAGTCAGCGGCAGTTCGAGGTTGCGTCGCACACGCCGTCCGCCGTTACCACTGACTGACCTTTGATAAGAACTCTAATATTTAAAACTATTTTATTTAAGTATTATGTATATATGCTTATGTATCTATGCTTTAACTTAATTTAATAATGATTTAGATACTGTTTCTGTTGGGCTCGTAATTAAGTTATAAATAGTTTCAAAATGAAAAATTTAAACTGGCCAAGTGCGAGGTTGGACTCTCGCAAGAATATTTCCGTACCATTATTTATAATAACAGCAAAAAAATCACGTTTGTTTTGTGGGAGCCACCTTCAATATTTATGTAATTCTATTTTTTTTTGTATTTATTGTTATATCAGCAATAGAAATACGTCTCTGTGAAAATCTGTGAAAATTGCTTCTGTTGAAATAACACGGTTCATAAGATAGTCTTGTGATAGACGGACAGACAGCGGAGCCTTAATAATAGGTATCTGTTACACTCTTTGGGTACGGAACCCTGAGGATGTACTAAAAAATATATAAATAGGAAATAACACGAACAATATACAAGAACACACAGAATATCTATTAACAATAAAAGAGTTATTTAAAGAATCTGCTTTTACTGTTTTCTACGTTTTGAACGTTATTGTTATAATCAATCACATGACGTCAAACGAGAAACATATGTGGAACCAATCGGCAGGTTATCAAAGCATTTCATGTTTATATATACATCAATCCTTATTCAGGAATGCTTAAAAATATAACAGATGGTTTTGACATCTTTTTAGGGTTCCGTATGTCAAAAGGCAAAAATGGGACCTTTATAGAATCACTTTGTTAGTTGCCTGTAAGTCTGACAATTGAACATCAAATATTCTTAATATCGTAAGGTCCAAGGCGCCTTGGAACAAAGAAAAAGTGTGGAAGTTATGAAAATTGGTACGAAGTGAAAACTTACAATACAAAATAAAAGAAAAAGTGAAAATTTATAGCTACTTCATATAAAAAAATCATTATAAACTTACTTGTAGTTAATTGTTAATTTTTATATGTTACCTCCTTTCACCTACTATTCTAAAATTTGTACAGAAGCCTCGTTGGAAATCCGACTCGCACTTAACGAGTTTTTATTTTTTATAGCAAATAAATTATAAATTCAAAGTTAAAATAAAATATACGAGTATACGTACGAGACATGGAATTAAATATTCACTTGGAAAGCTAATGACAGTCACACATCTATTGTTAATTATATTTTAAAAGAGGAATTGTTTCTATATGTCGTTTCTATACACATCTTCCACAAATAGCAGGGAAAACATAGTGTTAAGACACTGCGGTCGCCATTTTTAAGTCCAATTTCCTAAAATTGTATGTTGATTTCATGAATCCAAGGTCACTTTGTGCATCCAGACGGGTGAAATGTAAATAATTTATATACATATAATTATTGAGTTAATTGTGGCACAGTGGTAGTCACGCAAACCGCCGTTTCCATTCCTTGTTCTGGTTGAGTTTCTTCACTCAATACGCAATAACTTGAAAACTGATCAAAAAGTGACGAACACAGTGTCAAAACACTACTTCCCGTAGAGCTACAGGTATAGCGTCAAATTAGAAAATAATAATTTCACAGATCGGGATTAAAAGTACACAATTAATTAATGAAAACATTCTTTTCACAGCTATCAACGGATCTTACCCACCGTTTCCTCCAACAAACAAGAGTCACTGGAAGGCCGATGCGGTGCGGCGTTTAAAAGCGTGCTGCTCTAAGAAAACATTGTTAAGAAGAGTGCCCATACTCGCCTGGCTGCCGAAGTACACGTTTAGAAGTGGCTTAGCAGATATTATTGCGGGTACGACGATTCCTTTTTTTAACTTCACGCTGTATCTCGTACATAGCAAGATAGACAGGGGGAACTCGGGAACCTAGTGTTAAGATACTCCGTTTCCCATAAAGATACTTTTGTTGACCATTAAGATATTGGGTTCCCGCCATGCCTCTAGCATTCGCGGATAACAGGGAGCTGAATGATATAAAATTTATTTAAAAGGAACGACTTTATACAATGATACTACAAATTAAATAATATAATGCTTATTCATTAAAATATTAAAGTTATTTTTACAAGGCAAGTTTCTCTTAAAACCGTTAAGGTCATACCAGTTCATTTGAATGCATTTATTGCAGTCACTGTAACTAAGTGATTATACTGCAATAATTCAGAAAAAAACATTATAATTTTTATTATAATAAATATTAGAAATTTATAAATATAATAAAAATAAGACATATGAGAAAAACTATTATTTTTTGTCTGTTAACATAAATAAAAAATAAATAAATCAGCTTCACGCTGTATCCCGCACACAGCAGAGTAAGCAGAGGGAACCTTGTGTTAAGACACTCCGTTCCCCACTTTCTGCCGAATTCTGG
>DWAO01007499.1:0-10154 GCA_018230605.1 Heliconius congener
GCGGTAATCACTTACCATCAGGTGACCCGCACGCTCGTTTGCCGTGTCTCTTCCAAAAAAAAAAAATCGGTTTATATTACATTATTATTACACTATTATCGATATATATTACAATATTTGATCTTCCTGTTTTACTGGAATGGTTCACCTGAGGTTGCTAATATATATTTTTTAAATTCATGCTAATTTCTACAAAATAAATAAAAGCAAAATAGTTATATTTGTTATTACAAATACATTAACACTGTATAATTAAAGGAATTTGTTTATTTTACATTTAAAATAATTTATTAAATAGCTTTGGTTAAATAAATTATAATCTGTACCATACACTCATTCTGTCCTTTTGGGTATATGTGTTCTGTGATTCTGTCACTCGTGTTGGCAACATTCGTTCGATTGACTGAATATTCAATTCTAATTTTCAATTCGTCTTTCATTTCTTCGCGCGCCTGTTGGGCGATGCGCAGTTTGCTGTGATGGCTCTTTATAATACTTACGTATATTTCACTTTTTTATGATATTCCTGTTCCTTGCACTTCTTCTAGTTTAATTTAGTTCTAATTTATATTTATGCGTCTAAATGCGTTTAAATAAAATGGCGAATCAATCCCAGAAAATTGTGTATAAGCTGGTACTGACTGGAGGTAAGTTATATTTTATTATCGCAATAAATATGTAAGAAACGGTAATGTTTAATCTTCATTTCTGTTCAAAAAATACAAAAGCTTTTTACACATATTGTACAGAAATTGAAACACAATAATAATAATAATAAACGTTTTGCACGTGGAGACTTGGCACCATTTCATACAGTACATAATTTTACACTTTTTAACCTAACCAGGGCCTTGCGGCGGAAAAACTACGGGACAATCCCGACTTAGCACATTCTTCGAAAACTTGGGATGGAAGGTAAATATTTTTTTTTGTTTATCAAATTGAATGTTCAATTTTAATTAAAACAGATACTTGAAAGGAAGATTTCCCTTTAACAATTTTAATTGTGAAATAATCAGGTAAAGTTTTACAAATTATATTTATTATATTTAATTTCGAAAAAAAATATTTAATGGGAAATTATGTACACTTGTAACCTATTAATATTTTAAAATTATATGTCGAAACATGAATTCTTTGTGGTGCATATTTGGTATGGTGTCTCCGAAAGGAGATCCAATAAAACATTGTTCCACATTGTGTTTATTTACAGGTGTTCCGGGTGCCGGAAACGGCTACCGTCCTATTAAGGTATGAAATGCAGCTAACACACTCACTGAGTGTTGGTTGCATATCAATCATTTCAAAAAAACATGATTTAGATTAATTACAAGATAATAATTCATTTTGCTACTAATTAAATAAATTTTGTGTGTTGTATCTCATTCAGTTAATAATATTCTTACAATATTTAATTATTCTTATCATAATTTAATCTTAGACTGACATATTCTATTGTCAGTTATTAATAGTCTAGTAATTTATATCTCATAATAATTATAAAAAAACAAAAATCAAATTAGCTCTTATTTGAGACAGTTTTAAATATTCAAGATAGCTCTTATATGAGATAGTTTTCTATTTCTTTTTTCAACTACATTATAAGTAATTTGATCAAAAAGATCATTGTGTCTTTTTTATTACAGTGGTGGCATCAAGTTTGCAGATCTCAGCCCAGATGAAGGTAAGCACTTTTTTTAAATGAATACAAATGGAATTTTAATAATAAAAATTGTTAAATATATTTACATAGATTTTTGACTAACTACAAAAATAATCTATACTATTTAAAATTTAACATTTTCAAGTGATATATTATCATAAGGGAGGTAGGTAAATGATATTGTTGTAGACATAGAATGATCCCAATGGAGCTTGCCAACAATACAATCATCAGAATTCACACGCCTCTGTGCCGCAAGAATAGTTTTGTTTATTTTTCTTTATTCTATATATCAATGTGAAGGTTGGGTATAAATTCTATTTCGTTTCAATTATTTATATAGCTATAAATTTTCTTTAGTTGCATAACAATGAAAATTTATTGGCTTTATTTATTTTAGCTAATGAGCGTCAAATTGGCTATGCTTTATCGTACTTTTTTGTTTAAGCGTGAATTATACTGTATAAAACAGTTTTAGTCGCCGTCTTAGATTTTCTAATAAATGTCTCCATTTGATAAATTTGTCAATTTTGTACATACGCACAAAATTATACGCCACTTATTTAATTTTATATAACCATTGTTTTGCGTATTTGTATTTATATAATATAATGATTAAGCAAATTTACAAAAAAAACATTGTTCAAATACATTTTACACACGCCCATCAAATTATCCATTTGAATCGCGTAAGGCAGGTCAATAAGGTTTTTCACTGCCAAGTTCGAGTAGATATAGGCGTATGAGTCGTTCTCTTGGCGAATAGATATTCGATATATTACGATGTAGGTTACTACATCTATACATGACTAAATAGTATTACGTGTTATGTAAACCGGCGATGTAGACATAAAATAATATTGAGTAAAGTATCTTATAATTATTTCCTTCGTATAGTAGATACTGTTAACGAGTCGTGGCCCTAAAGTTAGTTTTACTGATTTTTTGCGCATTGTTCACTTGGTAAAAAAATATCAAAAGTAAGAGATACCTATAATAAAATCTAGTCTGCGCAGCGTTTTATAAGCATGATAGTTTGTCATGGTATTTGATGAGTTGTCTTAATAACTAGCTTTTTAAACATCATCAAATGGAAATAACTAAAACTTGTTTTATTAGCTTAGTATGCTTGTGTATTGTGTATACCACTGTCCGTGGTACCGACTGCTGCAAGTATAACGGGTTACACCAACCGATTTTATAATCCAAATCCCAATAAAAATAAAATTTTTGATTAGTAAAAAAAGTTCCCGAGTTCAACCTGTCTTCAGGTTTTTAATATTACAGTAGACAGATAAATAATATAATTTTTATCAATATTATAGAAGAGTTCCAGTTTCAATTATGTTGGATTTGTTGTATAATCATGTAGATTATATTATATTTGTCGTCACTATTTGCGAGCCTATGCCCCGGTCCGCTGCGTCACGTGCAACGTTTATTTTCGTTTCAGTAGCTTTCTGTTACTGCTAACTAATGAAGCTTTATCGTTGCTTGTATCTTTTTATAGTTATGTCGTGAGTACGCCAGGATGAGCCGGCGATGTCTTTGCGATGCTATTTAATTTTATTATTCCATTAAACTTTACAAAACGATTGGTTATAAAAAAACTATCGTTTGCTACAATATTACAATTAAAAAAATAGTATAACTAAAACATATTAAAATTTATATCAAATTGTGATGAGTTAACGTATAATTTTCTTTACGGTGTTACATAATTTCGAAAATTAAACGAATACTTTTTATATTGACTGTAAAATTTAAAATGTAATATTTGCTTTTTTTATGTGACTACTAATGGCAATGTACTAAAACGTGAAGCTTATTTAAAATGTGATTAAAAAGATAATGTCAGTAGTTATTGCATTTGGCATACAATCTCAGTTGCGTACGAAGTTCGTCCTCCTTTCTCTTTATTTTTCGCGTTTTCTTATTGAATCTAGATATATCGTTGCTTCTTCTCGTTATGCACTATATGTTATCTAAATATAGTTGGAAATATATTAACTAACTGTCTCGTTGTCGTATCAAAAGTTAAATAGCGTCAATCTTTAATTTTGGGTTCGATCCCATCTCGAGGAAATGATATATTTATTTAAATTTATATATTCATTTCTTCGCTCTGGTGTCGACGTTTAGTTTCCACACTCAACACGCGTTGCCTCCAGAATTCGGAAAATGGGGTCTTACACTAGGTTCCCTCTGCCTATCCTGGTGTGTTCGAGATACAGTGTGAAGCTGTTAAAAAAAAGTACAAGTTTATACTTGCTACTATTTGAATAACCACACGAGCTAACTAAGTACTTATTCTGCCAGTCTCGTAATAATCTCTGAAACCTGTGCAATCCATTGTATGCAAGGACGGTTACGTGTATCCCATTGAATTTATATATTTCGTATCTACGTTGTTTATAAATAGATATTGAGAATAATATGTAGAAGGTATTCTTATGGGGCTTCACGGTTGGCCACACGAGCTGTTCTTTGACGCAATCGGCGATCGCCTCACGGTCACGTTCATGGCGCGCTTGAAAATAGTTTTAGCACATAAAATACACAAACACTGGCTGGCTGAGTATGATTGAGATACTTCCTTTGTTATGCTAATTTCAAAACAAATCATCGCGATTCTTAAATGACAGAAGCTACTTACGCAACCTAAAGACTAGACTATGATGCTCATACTAAAATATTATTCTCGTTTTTACTCAATTTCAACTAGATTTAAAGTAAATACGGGTTGTCTTAGAATCGTGTGTTAATAATATCCACTAGGTGGTCACCGAAGTGAGGAATTGACCCGTCATCAATAGCAATATTTCAATTACAAAAACACCATCATAGTATCAGAAGTTACTCGAATGAACTGCCTATAACTTGTTTTTTCTGTATCGTCGTCGTCCAATTTCAGCCGGTGTTTAATTTCCTCGATCATTAAATGTATGACTATGTATGACATTGTGATGCAACGAGCAAGCGTGTGACTGTAAACACGAAGGTTGTTGGTTTGATTCCATTCCCATTCGGAGAAATTAATAATAATTTGTTTCTATTTACTTCGCTCTGTTAACAAAACAAACGCGGCGTGGGTGTACATCCTCTACTCCGCAATCCGGCGGAAAATGGAGAACAAAGTGTCCTAACACTAGATTCCCTCTGCCTACCCTGCTATATGCGGGTTACAGCGTGAAGCTAAAAAAATCGTTTATAAAACATTCCTAATAATTTATACACACATGATAAAAGCCAACTGTTTTGATGAAAAGTACATTGAAGTTACGTAAATCGTGCTAGCAATGTAATAAATATTGTTCTATAGCTTTTAGGTATACTTATACCAATATGTCTGTTTTATGTATCTGTTTTAATTTGTGTGTTTAAATGACTTATTATAAAAATAATAACCTAGATAACAGTATAGCAAATTATATTTTGTTATACTTATGGGTAGCCTTGTCGTTATTTCTTTACACAATAATTTCACATTGCAATACAATTGTTCAAATATAGATCAAGTCTATGACGTGACGGTATTTGTATCGGTGTGACGCAAAATTACGTTGTTATAGCAAAAAGACCAATAGTTGTCACCGACGATAAATGTCGGGGTCACTGCAAAAGGTGCACCGCCGCCGCCCTGGCCCGGGCGAGGCAAGGTGACTCTGGTGAGTGTCCGTAGTCTCGCTAAATGGGAAGTCGATTAGAGCTAACACACTTACGCGGCGACACTACCTGATAACATATTGTTTTGGCCCTCATTAATACTGTCATCCGCTCATCATCATTAGGCACGTTTCGATGAGAATAGATAAAAGTTCTTTAACCTTTTTTTTTATTTATGGTCATAATTGCTAGTTTTGTAAATTTTTATTTAGAATATTTATAAAAATATATTTGGATTTTACTTTCATATTTCAACCGATGAAGTTTAAATAAACGGATATAATGGATATTTTAAGTAATAAATTAAAGCTATTATTGCTAGAATTGAAGGCGGTTATGTCATAATATAGATCTTTCTAGCAAACGTCATGTTCTTATGACAAGACGTGGTCAATGTCCATTTCCATTGTTCCATTGTCTCATTGCCAATAATTTTTCAACATTTTCAGTTGACAAGTTTTCAATGATGCTAAAATAATAAAATAGCAGCTTTTTTTATGCAGTTTTATTTAATGTTGTAGCTCCAACCGGCGAGATATATAAATATACTAGATTCTCAGATAATTTCAAAAGACACAATGACATATAAAATGTACCTTCGTAATATATATTTTTTTAATTTACATTTTTTTAATAATTACTGCATCAGACACGAAATAACAAAATTTTGTACGAATTTAAATGATAAACATATTTCAGTAATTCAACTTTGACTTTTTACTGTTCTGTAATTTGTCCTTTTACTATAGAAAATGAAAGACAAGAAGAAACCTATAACGGAGTCACGCGATATGTAAATTAAAAGAAAAGTACATTTTTCCAAATTGCTTCGCTGAAATTATATTTGTTCAGTTATTTCAAAGGAGAAAGGAAATGACGTCAGCGATATTTTTAAACGGCGATAAGTGAAATGATACTTCGCATTGCTGTCTTTAAGTATTCGTGAAAAACGTTTCTTGTAAATAATAAACAAAATAATGAATGACATGACGTACTTCGTTGTAAGAGATTCAAGTCTAGTTTATACTTTAGGATTCATATATATAAAAGTCCCGCTTCCATCTCTCGCTTGGTGAAATTGGCAGAGACTAAATTGGTTATACATTCCGTTCTCCATTTCTCCGCCGATTTTTTTAACGGGGTTTTCGGTGGCTTTAGACCCCGACCTGATTGCCAGATTTAGGATATAAGATTATTTTTAAATATGAAAATTTCGTCGACTGTGAATTGAACTCACAAGAATTGTGTGGAAATGAGACACTTTCCAATAAGTTCCAAGTCCAACAATGCCACAATAACACCGCAAGAGATGCATTGAATGAAAAATATTTAAAAAAAAATGGTTAGAATTTTCGAGCAGGCAGCGTACTTTTAGAATATATATGTTCGTTCATTCTTGTTAGCTGATAACATGTGTGACCTATTCATAATATTCCGCGTATTCTCTTTTTTTGTGTTGGATTTAACCAGTTACGTACTTGATAATAGTCACTGATAATTAACGCCAAAAACGAATGTCATCTTTCCAAACAATACTGTGATTTTGATGAAATGAATGAATGAATGAAAAGAAGTCATGTAAGCATGGGCTAAATTCATTAAATTTCATGCGATAAGAAAACTGAATTCAGTATAACTAATTTATCAGTTTTTATTAGTTAAATAACTAATCTATTGTTCTTTCTACCATAATTATTTGTATATAAATAAAAAAAAAACTACGCTGCAATCCTCTTCGTATCATTCATTCTATATATTCTAATCTTAGCTTATAGATTCTTTAATAGATTTTTTATTGAACGGTAATCTCTTTAAACTTTGACAACGCGTCGTTCTTGATTTGAAAGTAATGTCTTTGACCTAACGGAATTAAATGATAATAAGTAATGAGCTACTATCGGAAAGGTTCGATCGATACGAAGTTCAATGTACTTCGTTTGGAAGTTGTTACTTATCTCAAATTTTTTTTCGGAAGAAATAAGCACCTGTATTTTTTTAAGAAGTATTACATTTTGATGTGTATATATTTGTTATGTGAACATCACATATTTTTTTCAGCTTCACGCTGTGTCACGTATAGAGCAGGGTAGGTAGAGGGAACCTGGTGTAAGGCACTCCGAATCCCATTTTCCGCCGAATATTCAAGACATTGCGTGTTGAGTGTCGGAACTCAACGCCGCACTTTTTGCCTTGGTATCGGAGCAAAGTAATGATAATTTAATTTTCCCTAATAGAACTCACAACCGTCGCGTTACAGTCACACATTTGTGCCCTGCGCTACGACGCTATCAAATCAAATAATAAAATATCACATATAGAATAATAAAAACAATTATTTTTCTTTGGTTTTCTCAGAATCAAATAAGTAATATACGCTTGTGTTTAGAAAATATGGATAATATTATTACTTTCTGATAACATTATCAAGAAAATATATAAGGATTTGTGTAACGACGAGAGCAATAGAAAATGTTTACGTAAAGCTGTATATCATCTAGTCGCTAGAGTTAAACCCACAATCATAACAATAGTAGGTGTCTTATCAAGTTCACGGCTAGCCATTCTTATCGTCCGCTGTCAGCCGTGACTAAATTACAATATACGCATACACACAGCCGTGTTGATTTTTATGTTATACAGTATATTAAGGGAAAATATTTATGAGTCAGTAGGTAGTTCAAATTTAGTAAGTAGCTATACTTAAAATGTCTAAATGAAAATACTACCTTGTGTAGTGAAGGTTGATTTAGGTTAAATACATTTTAACACCTATGCCTCTTTTTTCTAAAAAATAATAAGAGAGAAAGTACTTTTATTTTGAAAGGTGTATGATATGTAGCATTAAACTGTTGTAGTACAAAATTATTATACATATACCAGTAGGCGCGGATTCAAATCCTGCTACGTTAACATTTTAATGTCTTCTAAAAAGTATTTTCTAATTGTGGAATAACATTTTAAAAATGTAAAGAAAAATCTCATCTTTATTATTTCTAAGCGATTGTCTTTGCTATCCATTGAAAATGAAATGATAATCCGGTTTTTCCTTTATTTCATCAACGTTTTTGTGCTAGGTTGCAGTACACAACGCGCCACGCTGTCTGCTCTCGTTGTTACCAAAAACCACTGCGTAAAGTATAGACATACTCCGGTTTCTCCAATCGGCTTCAAATAATACTGTTGACATTATTTCATTATTCATTTTAACGTTTGTTAAAATTATTTGGTCATATAATAGTTGATAACCTCATCGAAATAATTAAATTGATATAACAAGAGTCCCTTAGCTCTCAATTTAGACGCAATAAGTACATATGTGATATATCATTTAGCATGATTTTCATAATTTATACCAATAAAAGTGTATACGTCATACCATAAAGCAGCCACATGCTGTTATAACAATAGAAGAAGCCGTAAAACTGGTTTAGTGGCGGTTTTATTACGTTTGCTCATAGTGATGGGAAGCAAATGTTTACGACGATATTAGTGAAATGAATTGAAATCGAATGAGCGACTACTCTCTAGTTTACTAAGGTAAAATTAATAGAAAGTAATTAGAAATATTGAACAGGCAATCAACTTGTTAAATTATGTATATATATATATATATATATATATATATATATATATATATATATATATATAAAAATGTCAAATATTTTGCAAAGTTGCTATGGCCGTGATTGTTGTTTCCAGTATACTTTGGGCAAGGTTTTTATAAATTTAGTAGTTAATTTCAATTTATTTTTTGCCTGTTCTAGTTACCGTGGTGACCGAGATTTCCTTCCTCAAACCCGAAAAAAAATGCGTCAAATTAATTATATGTAGACTTTGTACTGGTGCCATTGGCACTCTGAAAATAAAACTGAAATAGTGACGCCACGGTCACTACGCACTAAGTGCGCGATGTACGTGACGACGACTTATGTTTTGATATAATCTATGAATAAATCATATTCACAGTTAAGACTAAATTAAGTTTAGTATTTAATAAGAAATATATTTTGTAATGCCTTCCAACTTCTGAAACGCAATCGCTGCAACCAGATATGATTGTTGACGCAAAAAACAATAATAGTATTGACTTACGGTAACAGGATAAGGATGGAATTGTGATAAATAATATTAAATTTGTTATTTTTCTTTTTCATATAATTTAATAACAACACTAAATATTAAATTTATATAAAGATTAAAAGTTTTAAGTATATATTATATAAGTACTTTTTATGTTAATTAAGAGGTAATAAAAAGTAATGTCACTAATTTACTTAACTATTAGTGTCTACAAAAAAACCTTGTCTAGATTTATACGGGACGTGAAATACTTCTGTCATCTTCGGCCTTTGTCTTGTGTGCCACGATTAATTAATGTATACGTATCATATGTATAGAAATAATATTGTAAAGTCAATTTTAAAGGCGGACAGTTTTTTTTTATACTAAAATTATATGATTTATATTTATTCATTATTTCGTATTGATAAATGACAGTAATAACAAAAACATTTCGATATATGTTGTATCAAATTGATTTGTATTTTTTTTTTATTTGATTTATTTTAATATATTCTTTTACACAACTGCGTCAGTTTTGAGAGACCATAAGAACCTTTCAGGATAAAAATATATTACTATATTACTAATTAAAATCTTCTTTGGCTTTGCTCCAAATTAATAAAATCTAAATAAATAAGTAGACAGAGGGAACCTAGTATTAAGATTCCCCACTTTCCGCCGAAATCTAGAGGCATTGCGTGTTGCGTTTTGAGTGGCGGAACTCAACGCCGCGCCTTGATTCGACACCAGAGCGAAGAAATGA
>DWAO01007500.1:0-10154 GCA_018230605.1 Heliconius congener
ACCAGTCGGTTTTGCAGTCACACTTCGTGCCGCTGCGCTACGACTGGCCTCTATACTGGTATAAATGATTTCATAATTTATATAAAAAATATACGCACTGTAGTTTAATTTAACAGTGGTTAAGCAAGTTCTATTCTCAACACCACCTAACAACTCTTGTTGCGAGGACGCTGAAGTGAATATCCATGTAGCGGACGAATCCTTTCACTATTTAGTTCTCAAAGCAAAGTTCTTAATTAAGTAATTATTTAATACATAAGTACCTACCAACCAAACTGGTTGGTGGGTTCGATTTCCACTAGAGGGAATAGAATATTTAATAATTTCATTTCTCTCGCGCTCGTAATAAGACAAATGGCTGGTAATATTTATTTTTTTTAAATTACATACCTATGTGTTTGTTTATTATTTATGAAACACCATAACAGTAGTAAAGGTAACGTAATGTTAAGACACTACCTAATTTTCAAAACTGACTGCCGCACATTGTAACCAGAGGGAGGAAAATGAAAAAACTTATTCTAACTTGGGAAAATACTCCTCCAATTAGATTTCAACTCACAATCATCACCTTAAACTGGATACAACCCAACATAACAACACAAATAAAACAAAAATTCTATTACAAATTGAAACAGAGAAGAAATATAGAGTCCAGCGACGAAAGTGTACTGGACGTGCCCCAATCCATAGAAGATTTACCAGAAGCCGAGCCAATACACCCCGGCCACACGCTATTGCAGCCGAGCTTCAAAATGCTTAAGTCCGCCGTAAAATATCCACAAAAATCGGACACAGCTCTCGTATATGGAAATTTGGACAATCTTGGTATAACGTAAGGTTTCAAGTTATATTACATATATTTTTTTGTAAGTAGCGACCAGTTTTTGGCCTAACAATATGTTATACTATTAGATAGGATCAGTCGTAGCGCAGGGGCGGGTTAATTCGAAAGGTTGTGGGTTTGGTTACCATTCGAGGAAATGAAATATTTAAAATTTTCATTAAACACAAAAAGTGCAGAACGTAATGTTTTAACACTATGTAATTTACAATACTATACGCGGTATAGCCGTCGAGGAGTGGAGTGGATACCTACCCTTCTCCATTGTTAGGGTAATCATTTTTTTTATTTTTTTCGCTATGGTAAAGAAGATGTTCGAATACGGGTACAAAGTGACGAACGTAGAGCCAAGGTATTATGCGGAATAAAGCGTGAGGCAGAAGATAAAAAAATCAGATTAATTTAAAATTGACATTAACTTCTAGATATGGAAAAACCAGTCAAAGAGTTTTATACACGAATTTTAGAAAATCGAATGATTTGGTAAGTTGAAATTGAAATTATTATTCGTATACAGGTACTCTACGCATATTTTTTAATAACATGAACAAGTATATTGGATGTAGTCCAACATACCTGTTCATCGATTCAATCGACATTAATCAATATCGATTTCGATTGATAATCCGATTAAAAAGATTTATTTTCATTTCTTTTTGTTTTTTCGCTTATTCTATAATTATTATTTGCCTCGACTCCAGAGCGAAGAAAATGGAAATATTAAATATTTCATTTCCTCAACTGAGAAACGAACCCACAACCTGTCGTGCTTACAGTCACACTTTGTAGCCCTGCGGCACGACTGGCTTCAATTTAAAACACGTCTTTTGTTATACATAACACTTAAAAGCCAGATGTAACATAAAAAAATTTCATTGTCTCCTTTACTAATTATGCAACAACAAAAAAACAGCTTTACAAATAATAAATATTTACAAGTACAATAAATTAATAGAGAACGTCGTGGTGCATCAGCACAGGATTTGGATTAGAAATGCGACGACTGTGGGTTCAACTCCTATTAAGGGGTACGAATTATTTTCGTTTTCTCTCTCTGGTAACCAGACAAAGCGAAAGCTGAAGAACAAGGTATAAATGCAAAAAGGTTTGAATTTTTATTTGAATGTTCAGTAACCCGTGACTGTGGCTTTAACTTTTATAGCGTTTACTTTGTTGTAAAGGCTTTTAGAGGTATACGATTATTTGTACTTTGCTGACAAAGTTAAAAAATATTTTTTTTTTCAATAGGTGAATATATTGCGTCAAGCCATACAAAATATTATGGACATAAACCGTTATAAAAGGTAAAATTATTTAGTATGTATGTATTTTAAATATTAAAAACAAATTGTAATGTCAGTCGTGACGCAGGGGTTGACATACGACTGTAAACGAGACAATTTGTGGGTTTGATAGTCGTTAGAGGAAATTAATATATTAAAAGTTTTCATTTCTTCGCTCGGGTATCAAGACAAAGCGCGGCGTAGAGTTCTGTCACTCAACATACAAAGCTTTCGGAGTTTGGCAAAAAGTGTTAACAGTAATGTCTTAATGGGAACGAAGTGTTTTAACACTAGGTTCAGGATAAAGCTAAAAATAAGAAAAATAATAACGTATCATAACAAGTGACATACTCGCAAAGTTTAAATAAAGTGTCATTTGTATTTTTCGCTTTCTTTCGTTAGAACATAAATTGATGATGTAGATTGCAGGCTTCAAATTTTGACGTGGGGATGTCATGTAAATCGATGAACGCCGGATGTGAATCCGGTATTCATCGATTTATGACATGCATGAAAATACATAAGTCTTTGACAGTGGCGGATCACAACGCTTTTCTTTTGTCACCACATTACATAGATAGCCATATACTATAGATAATTAAAGAAAATTAAATTAAATCAGCTTCACGCTGTATCCCCCATACAGCAGGGTAGAAAGAGGGAACCTAGTGTTAAGATACTCCGTTCCCCACTTTCCGCTGTTCTCTGAAGCATTGCGTGCTGAGTGACGAAACTCAATGCCGCGCTTTTCCTTGAGACCAGAGCAAAGAAATGAAAATATAAATGTTAATAAATATTTCACTTCCTTGAGTGAGGATCGAACCCACAACCAGTCGATTTTACAGTCACATTTTGAGCATCTGCGCCACGATCGGCCTCTAGATAAATTAAATATAGCTAAACGTGGCAAAACGGCAGTGTGTGAATATAAACACGCCTGTGTGGATTCTATTTTCACTCGGAGAAGTTAATTACTTTCCTTTCCACACTCTAATAACAAGACAAAGCGCGGCGTTGAGTTACGCCACTTAATCACGCAATATCTAAAAAAAATACAAAAATGTATGTACATATTTTTTGTTTTCAAATATTACGGATGCCGCTGTCCTTGTTTGACATTTTATGACGAAATTTTTTACACAAATTTTTAATTTTAATTTTGTGTTTACGTCAATAATTAATCTTTATTGACGTAAACTTTTTATTTTCATCATTCAACTTTTATTTTATATTCATGTCAAAGTGTATATGATTGATTAAAATATGTTTTTTCATATTAAAAAATAGAAATAACCGTCATGACGCAATGGGAGTTCCGCAAATAAATAGTTTTTATTTAGTTTCACGAGTATCTCGCACATAGCAAAATATGCAGGAGGAATCTGGGAACCTAGTTTTAAAACACTCTGTTAAATTAAGATACTTTCGCTTCCTACTTTAATCTGAATTCTTCTGAAGGCATGTTGAGGGGCGGAACTTAACACCGCACTTTACTTACTAGTAAATAATTAAATATACAATGACTGGAGATTTAACAAAGTGGAAAAAAAGAGTGCCATAATTGTTACACTATGTATTGTGCCTTCTTATTTAAACGAAAAACTGAATAGTAGTTTCATCGACGCATTATTTGTCAATCAGTAACAGAAGAATTTTGGATGTATACAATTACTTTCTTTTTTTGTTTCACGCTGTATCACCTCAGAGGGAACCTTGGGACCTAGTCTGAAGGTATTCTGTTTCCCTTTAAGACACTTTTGTTCCGTGGGGAGACATTATTCCACCTTTTCAATATATTATTCATGCGAGCACCTTACATATTCTTAATAGAATACGATATTGTGATGCTTCGAAACGCAATGAGACGTACCGTTTGACGCGGAATAGCTTCTAATATGCAATATTTATATATTATATGCATATCGTTGGAGCTGTCGGGGCTGAAGTTCAATTTCCACCTATGGAAATAAATTATTTTCCTATCCTCACTCTCGTGCGCAATGTCTCGAAAATGGGGCAAATATAGGCAACAGATCATCATAACGGGAGGTTCCCTCTGCTCAGGGCAGGTATGCGAAATACAGATTGGAGGTAAACAAAAGTACAGAGATTGAAAAATATAAAATATATTAAGTATACCATGGTTTAGGTTATGTCTATCTCTTGTATTTCAAAAGTTCTGCATCTCAATCTGATCTTACAAAACGGTATTTATATCTGCATGATATGCGAAAATGTACGTAAATAAACGATAAACAAGTCACTTGAGGCCAATCGTGTTGCAGGGGCACAAATTCGATAGGTTTTGGGTTTGATTTTTAATCGAAAAAATGAAATATTTAATATTTTCTTTCTTCTTCATTTCCTAGGCCTAGTAACGAGGTATAGTGCGGCGTCGAGTTTTACTACTAAACCCGCAATGCCTCCAGAATTCTTAACGTTAAGTTCCTAAATTTCCTCAGCCTACTCTACTTTTTCACAATGTGAAGTTTTCACATAGTGAAAAAAAAAAACAAATGGAGTAAAGAATTTGACCAATTTTCTTGAATTATAGATTTAAATAATTTGCTAACGTCAAAATTTCGATATACTAGTTAGTGAGCATTTTTTCTTCGGTTTCGCCCGCGAAATCACGACAGTATTTGTGTTTATTTGTGAAAGATTTTTTCCACGAGAATGCTACATTAAAATCGGTTCAGTACTTTTTATATTTAGTTACTACAAACATATATACATATTAATCTTTTCTCTTTATATAATAGTATAAATATAGATATATAATACAAGTAACAAGCTGACGACCACACTTTTACTTGCATGAAGTAAATTGTAAAATCACAATCTTTTCCTTTCCGGTAGAAGTTTTCAGGATTTTTTTTTACCTTCCCCTACAATCGCCGAGGAACCGATATTCCAAATTTCAGTGTTCAACGCCGCGTGATTTCGATAGTGCGTTTTCTTTGGTCATTAATGCATGGTTTTTTTTTATATAATAAGGTAGGTATGAATAATATCTACATAATTTGCTTTAATCAAAATGAATATTATATATTATAAATATTTTCAGTGATCCATCCGTGGTAAGTATCGAGATGTCATAAATAAATCCAACATGTATTTATGAGCTATATGTTTTTTTTATGAATGTGTTTCTTTTATTTAACAGATACTCATTGAAATAGATCCTGTAAATTTATACCAAAGTAAAGCACAGTAAGTATTATTTGTTTATGTATTAAATTTATTTTTATTTTCACGCTGTATCCCGCAGAAAACGGGTAAGTTAGGTGGAGCCTAATGATACGATACTCTGTACCTTAATTTTCGTTCAATTTTCAAAACATGGGTTTTGAGTGGCGGAACTCAACGCCGTGCTTTATCTTCTTGCCAGATCCATTAACTGAAATAAGGTTTTCACTAGCGGAAATCGAACCCACAAATCAGAAACTGCCTAAACAGCGGCCTTAATTACATAAAAAGAATAAATAAATAGTTCTCTTTCTTCATGAATAACTTTAACACCGTCCGATGTAGGATTATAATAAAACCTATATAGCGTCCCTACATCGAGCTCTTTCATTTGATATGCCACACGAACAGTAAAAAACCACTCCTATTTCAAAATCAAATAAAAAATTGCACTATAAACACGATATTTGAGAATTTGATACTTGCTCTGGTAACAAAACAAACTGCGGCGTTGAGTTCCATCACTCTATACGCCGTTTCTCGAAAATTGGGTGATGCGCAGGGAAAGAAGTGTATCAATGCTAGTTTCCCTTTGCCTACCCTGTGATATACGAGATACAGCGTGAAGCTAAATAAAGAGTTATAAATATAAGCACACCTTTTTTTTTATTATTTAGTACACAACTCTAAACGTATATAAACTTTTTTTTTCATGAATATAACTTCTTTTTTCAAATAGACTACCAGATTCAGATTATTACTCAAAGGTATGTAGTTACAAAGTTTGCATTAATTTACTTTGACGTCTTTAATTTAGTTGCAAAGTCGTTTTAATTAATATACTACATATAAAATGGTTCGTAATGATGCCAGCTTCTATAAGAAGTTTGGAGTTGTTTAATATAATTAGGAAATGAGTGAGTAACTCATACTCATTAGAGTTAAACAATATTTTTTTAGCTTCTCACTTTTATCCTATACTGTATATATACTATATGTATGTATGATTATATAAAAGGGCGGCGTTTAGTTCCGCATCGCTTTTACCAGCCAGAGCACTTACTAACTTAGCTTCACGCTGTATCCCTAGCGGAGAGAAGGTACACGAAGGCTCCTCTTACATTTCACGTAGCTATTGGTAGCTCGGTCTACTTCCCGCCATTCTAATACATGGCGTGTTAGCAAGCCGCGTCAACACCACATCAGCTAGAGGGAATTGACAATATACTAGAACCCGCTTTATATACAGGTAGTTTCATTTAGTGTTCGTTTTATTCAAATCGGTAGAAGTACTGGATGAGGCAAAAGTACTGCAAAATAAGCGATTTATGGAAATGGCTGAAAGTTAAGCTTTCAATATATGGATATTGTCTTTATCCAAAATAAAATAAAGTAATAATATATAAAATATATACAAATTATAATATTAATTAGATCACGAAAGTAATTCAGATGGCAAATTAAACATTTTATAGTATAAGTGGGCGAAGCCGCGAGCGGGTGGCTAGTAATGTACACAAAACCATTTCTACACAGAGTGTTCATTAATTTCGCCTATTCGTTGTCTGTACAACGTATAGACGAAATTACTGAACATGGAAAGCAAAATTGTGGTAAATAGGTAGGTACGATAGGAAGGAACGGAAAGAACTGAAATTTTACATTTTATACCTTAAAATAACGGAATAGAATAAACAAAGTTGCAATTTTATGAGTTATAAATATAGCTAGGGTAAGGTTACGTCATTTCTTTAACAAGCAATCTTTAAACATTAACTAAATTAAACCGAAACTAAATAAAGTTTAACGATCAACTACAGAAATGGTATTTTTGCTTATATAGGTCACAGAAGTCGACAATAACGCAAGTGAAATCTTAGACAGGTGTGTATTTTAACAGCCTTTTAGAGGATAGGTTGACTTGTCACTATGTAATAAAATGTAAGAAACTGAATGGGACCCATTCGTAAAATATGTATCATCATGGAATTTGACCAGTTGAAGAGACTAGTCGTGGCGGAGGGCAGTGAGCGCGACAGGTTGTGGGTTCGACTACCATTCAAGGAAATTAAATATTTAATGTTTCCATTTTTCTCGGTCTGGTAATGTAGCAAAGCGCGACGTTGAGTCTACAATGCCTCCAGAATTCAGCGGAAAGTTTTTAATGGGGACGGAGTGTCTGAACACTATGTTACCAGGTCACTCCTCCCATATGCGAAGAAAAAAACATATTTTTCTACACAAAGTGCCATAGAATTTTAAAATTCGAAAATCTTGCTAATAACTTCTGCAGAGTTCCACTGTTCAGGTCGTGCCTCCATTATTAGATCAGCTCCATGAACCCTTTTTTTTGTACTATCTTCATCATCGTCTGAACTGCGGTTATACGTAGCTTGGAGTTATTTTCCAAGTTTATTTTTTTTTAGCTTCACGCTGTATCCCGCAAGAAGGCTAAGCAGAGACGGCAGAGACACTTCTGTTCTCCACTTTGCGCAGAATTTTCATGTCATGAGTAGAGAGGCGGAATTGAACGCCGCGCTTTGCCGTGTTATCGGAGCGAGGAAATGAAAATCTTTAATTTCCCCGAATGGGAATCGAATCCATACTCTGTGCCCCTGCGTCACGATGGCTAAATACTACACTCGCCCTGTAAAAAATATAAGCAAATCTTTTGCATTTTTTGATTACAATAATTAATAATTGCTTAACTAATAATTGCTTTACAGTACTGAATATATGAACGAAGAAAATGGTATAGTAAGTATTAAAGGCCATTTTTAAAGGTCATTTTCGTCATTCTTGCAAATGATTCAAAAATATATAAATATATGTATCACCAAATCGAAGAAACGAAAATATTAAACATTTCATTTCCTCGAGTAGGAATCGTAACCACAAACTGTGTGCATTTACAGAAAAATATCTACAATGAAGATTAATCGGTATAGCTAAGTAAAAATACTATTCTTTAGTTTCTTCTTGTTTAATTTATCATAACTGAAGGTAAGGTAGGTAAGGTGCGTAGGATAAGGTCACCTAACATTTAGACACCTACATGAAAAGGGGTGGGTGGTAACAATTTATTGATGTATTTCTTAGTGCTCGAATTTTGCTCAAATTTATAAATCTTGCGTATTTGGTGGCAGAAACTTATGAAACCATATCAGAAAATAAAAATATTTGAAATCGTATTAACATACAAACAATAAAAAAGGTAAATTATAAATAGAATATCACGTGAGAACAGCATTATTTGAATCTTATAGTTATAACAAGAAAATATTTAAACTTCAAAAGACACTTTTAAAATTTTCTTTACGCAATATATATACCAAATATATATGTCTATTATGGTAAAATCAAGCGTGAAAGAAAGAAGTGAAAGAACACACTATATCCCGGCCCCGGTACGGTTGGCAGAGGGAACCTAGTGTTAAGACACTCCGTTTTCCATTTTCCGATGAATGTCCGCGCTTATCCTCGACGCCAGAGCGAAGAAATTAAAATATTAAATGTTTTATTTCCTCAGGTGAGAATCGCTAACTTTGAAGTCAATGTCAAGCTAATGCTAGAATAACTGTAGTAAAGTGTTACATTTGCTTCATATTATATTACCAAGTTGTTTTGTTTATTTGTTATTTTACTTAGTATCGACTTCAAAGTTATAAAATGTTCAAAATTATAAATTTTTGTTTAATAAAATCAACATACGTTTTTCTTTAAGTTGAGTAAATTTATTTTTTATTTTTAATTTATTGTTTGAAGTCGTTTTTTTTTTGTAAAAAAATATTTATTTTACGATTTTAACTGATGAGTACACCTTAAAAAGATGCTTCTCAAAGTAGAAGGTAGTTGTTATTCTATGTAAAACTTTAATCTTACTTAGGTATAATTATTGTGCAAACTGACATTTATGCATATTGACAAGAAGATACGTAAAGAAATTAGGGCGAATTGTGAACCTTTTTAGAAGTCAGTTGAAAATGAAACATCCTTTTTTGAAGTTGTTTAAAAAGAAATGGAACTACGAAGAATCTCACTTCTGACGAAAAGTTTAAGACCGTAGATTGACAATTTTAACAATATTTTTCCTTGTGACTATTATAGTATTATTATATTTTTTACTAAAAACCCGTATTGTTCAATTTCAACCGGATTCCATTATCAGAACCTAAATAAACTTTAAATATGAGTTATTCGTCCATTTATTGCGCACATACCTAATGCAAATTTAACACTTATGTGATTTTCTCATAGATACCATTGTCAGATATGGACCATACTACATACTAAAATGGGCACTACGCGGAAAGCACTAGCTTTCAAATAAAAAAAGAATCATCAAAATTGGTTCACCCAGTCAAAAGTTCTGAGGTAACAAACATAAAAAAGTACAGTCGAATTAAAAACCTCCTTTTCTTATAAAAGTCGGTTAAAAAAATATATAAATAATAGCAATATAACGTAGTGTACTGTGATTTATTTGACCTTTTCATCTAATCTAGCGGAGTATTTAATTTAAGCAATTAGTTACTATCGCGTGAGCGATGAGTTTGTCTCCTCTGTTCGGGACCGGGGTTGACGTATTTAATTAGTAAAATTTACGGTTCATTTTTGCTTTTTTATTTTTTCAGCAAAGATACTCCTTGTGACTCCATTAATCAGATATTAATTAAAAATTTTCTTTTATCTAGAAAAATAACTTTTTTTTTAAACCTATGTATATCCCTTAAATCGATTTGCATCTATGTTTGATGAAAAACAACATTTACTTACTTACTTAACTTCACGCTTTATCTCTAGCGGGGTAGTCAGAGAGAACGGAGCGCCAAACGCTA
>DWAO01007501.1:0-10151 GCA_018230605.1 Heliconius congener
TTATGTTAAACTTAATTGGAATACGGATATAGCTCAAGCTCAAATGGATAAACATTATATTACAATAAGAATTTCTATTGTTTCTTATTATTTTTTATATAATTGTTGGTTTTCTATAATATTAAATCTGGTATTTGAAAGAAATGAAGGAAGGACAAGAGATTTATGCTTATTGTACATGGAAATATTATATTAGATATAAGTAAATCAAGTTGTATAACGTGAGTAACTTTAGCTGATCGAATCTACAATAGAGAATTACATAGAATGGCATGTGCTAGCGAGGATGTAATGGTAGGAATGAAGAAGAACGTGATCAGGTGATTTGGGCTCGTCGAGTGATTGAATGATGGTATAATGCCAAAAGTGAGTGAAAAGTGAAGCAGGAGGAAACCTTTGTTCGGAAACATTCAGAAACACTGTATAAGTAAGGCGTATATATCATAGGTTTGATGATAGTGGACGAAGCGAAAGAGATATGTAGAGTCAGTAGAGTTGGACGTTCCGTTCTCTCTAGATAACCCATTATAGGTAAAGCTTTAAGATATAAAAAAATAAATTAATTTAGCTTCACGCTATATCCCGCACACAGCAGGGTAGGCAGAGGGAGCCTAGTGTTAAGACACTCCGTTCCCCACTTTCTGCCGAATAAGAATTAAGATATAAGAAATTATATTATTATTCCGATTCCGATTTAAGATATAAGAAATTATATAAGTTTCGAAAATATTGACTAAACAAATTTTTTAAGCTACATATTTTTTAATAAATACTGTCTTCAAATGCGTTTTAATAATTATATAGTTTAGCTCAAACACATTTTGATTAATATCCCCAAGAATTGTAAGTCGTTCTCAACTCTGAGATCGTTCTTGAAAGCGAAACTCACTCAGATGATCCAGCGCCTAGATAATACCTAAACAAATTTACTATAAGTAAAAAATTAAATACTTCCAAGTTTTCTCTGTTTCATTATCTAAGGTAACATAATGTTAAATCTACTAACACATGTAAGTAAGTACTTTGCGACTTGAAATGTGTAATTTGCGAGTTGCGTGCTAGAACTTACAAGTGGTGGTCAAGTCGTGCGCCCGATGTTACGGTTACCGTAATGGCATGCCATTTGTGATTCAAACGTGATTCATAAAGGTCTCCAAAGTTTTATTGTAAAACTTATAAAAATACCAGCTCTTCCGTCGTTCGTTTCTTTTAAAATATTCTACGTAAAATGACTTGGTTATTATGAAAAGATTACTTTTCCAACAATTCTATAAGTCATTGAAAGAAAGTTCGTTTTATAACAATGGCGACTTTTTTATGTGCATTTGAGTTGTATGTAGACAATTTCTTTAAAAGCTTGCTTCAAGTTTCATGTTAAAAATTGTTTCAATTAGTTAATAAAAAATGAGGCCAGTTGTGGCACAAAACACACAAATGTGTGGCTGTTAGCGCGACAAGTTGTGGGTTCGATTCTCACTCGAGGAAATGAAATATTTAATATTTTAATTTTCTTCGATCTAGTGTCGAGTCAAAGCGCATACCTCTAAAAAAGTGAGGAAGTACTTAACATTAGGCTCCTTCTGCCTACCCTGCTACATGCGGGGTACAGCGTGAAGGTGAAAAACATTTTTTTTAGAAATAATATTCAATGTCACGTACAAAATATGGATTTAGAAATTATTTTCTTCGAAAACTATAGTAAGTGCATATTAAGTTCAACAGAAGGCGGTCGCGCTTTGTACGTCGCAGCTAGGCGTGACTTCTTATGATTATAAATTGCCCATATCTCAAATCTAAAGGCACGTAGCACATTCGCTTATGTACTTGCCCTAAATAACATTTTGCAATAATTCTTTTCAAAGTTAAATCATTTCAAGATTTTATTATTATGCATTTTTTTCATAATTGTAAATAAACAGACACATTAAAAGATTTTTAAATTATGCTCAAAATATATTTTCGTAATAAAAAAAAAGTAAGTATCGAATTTAACATTTGATGGAGGTTAATCAGAATACTTACATTGTTTCTAGCGCCAACATCTGAGCCAAGTTCTATGAGCCTCTCTACAAAAGAGGTGCGGTTGTCTTTGACAGCATACATAAGTGGTGTCATACCGGTGGTCTGAAACAATTTAAATATATCAATTGAGGAGTCGTGGCGCAGGGGCACATGCATGCGCCGGCAGGCTGTGGGTTCGAAATATTATATATTTTCATTTTAAATATTTCGAATTTAAATATGTCGCGACGTTAACGAGGCAAAGCGCAAATGGGGAATGGGGAAAAAATATTTTAACGGAGTGTCTTAATAGTAGGTTCCCAGGTTCCTTCTGCTTACCCTGTTTTTTAGCGTGTAGCTAAAAAAATATAAATATTAAATGTAAAATACATAAATTAAATGGTATAAAAGATACTAAGATATTACAGATATTACAGACTAAGATATTACAGGTCTTAAAATAAAATTGCAATAACTTCGTAAAGCATCTCATTTAGGACAATTTTAAAATTATCCATAATTACAACTGCATTGTTATAAAACGTAGAAAGCAAATTATTTATTAGAATTTTACAACTGTAAACTATTTTTTCCGCTGGTAATTTCCACAATATATATAAATAATGAACTATTGGATATCCGAAATTAAAACCGGTACAAAAGTTTAGGATAGTTTTGGAAATGGGCGTTTGGAAAAGATTTGATAACAAATCTCATCCAAACAACAAGTTCGATTTTACCTGGGTGAAACTGGTGAACTGCGCTTAGTCGATACGAAGTACGGATAAGTAGGAAAGCAGAAAAACTTTTGTTAAGCTAAAACAGAAATATAAAATAACTAGCTGTCAATAACAAGTAATCAGAGAAACTAAAGGATAATCTCAAAATTCTTTTCCACAGAGAGAACAGAACCCACTCTGTCGCGTTTACAGACACACTGTGCCACTGCGCCACGACTTTAATTATATATAATATTCATCTTATATTCGTATTTGTAGACAGATTAAAAACATTTACATTTATAGAATTTATTTGCGGTACTAAGACAGTATGGTACAAAAGGTCCTTTTTTCAATTTACAAATAACGGTAATAAGAATAGTGAAATAGGAAAACTTAAAATAAAATTACAGTCAAATCTTAACTCATATAAATTACTAGGTGATTTAAATTACTAAGTAACTAATACTAAGACTGAAGTTTTTGATAATGTGTAGCTTTAATATAAAATATTAATTAAAAAACTTTAATTCTAAACATTTATTTAAATTTAGGTCAAGCGCGGCGTTGAGTACCGCCATTCAACACGCAATGCTTCCAGAATTCGGCGGAAAATGGGAAACGGAGTTTCTTAACACTAGGTTCCCTCTGCCTACCCTGCTTTGTGCGGAATGCAGCGTGAAGTTGATTTTATTCAAACGGTAACAATTAAAAGTTGTATCGTGCAAGAATTGCTCTTGTTTTTTTTAGTCATAATTGCAAGGTGTTTTTTCGTCGTTTTTTCGCTCTCAAAGTGCTTGATATCATTTACTACCAAAGTGCTGGTCAAGACAAATCAAACGAGCCCAAACATGACCTTTCACCTTGTTTTAGTTTCAGTTTTCCCTCCCTTTTAGTTTCTAGGTTTTTTTTATGTTGTATATATTTTACAAATAAAGCCACGCTGTATCCCGCGCCCATCAGCGTAGTCAGAGGGAAGCTAGTGTTAAGACAATTCGTTCACACTTTACGTTAAATTTTTTAAGGCATTGCGTGTTTATGTGGCGGAACTCAACGCCGTGCTTTTGCCTCTATGGCAGAGCGAGCGAGACAATTCATTCCCTTAAATGGGGATCGAACCGACAACTGTCGCGTTACAATCACACTCAAGTACCCCTGGGCTACGACGGCCTCAAGTGTAATATAGTAATGTATATTTTACTGCTAGTAGGGAAGGAGTTAATTTGCGTGCCGCGTGCTCTATGACACTATAATAGGTTCTTAATCGGTACTGCTGCGTTAATAAGCTCAAGGCGTGATTTCAAATAATTATACTTCGAATGACGAGTTCCATTCGTAATTAACTATTTTAGTTATATGATTAGCTTGTGTGAACAATTAATGCAGTTGTTTTTTTAAATTTAAGTTAAAGTTAAAATTGACGTTGTAATAAGCGAGGTGGTTACGGAGTATAATGAAAGAAGTAATTTTGTACTGGAAAATAATATTGTCCTCCATAATAGTATAATAACATTATCACAAAATGTAAATTTAACCAAACGAAAATTACGTGATATTTTTTTGACAACGATAACGGCTTCAGTTCTTATAATTTACATACAAAGATATACATTATTCGTAAGCTTTTATATAATAAGTAAATTTGCTCATATCCTATAATGAACTTTCTCACTCAACAAAAATCAGTAATTTGAAACAAGCGATGGTTGGATAAATTACTATAAAATTTGTCATAATATAACATCTAAATATAGCTTCTTGTGATAATAAACAACAATAAAAGGTAAAAACATCTATGGGTTCATAAAACTTATGGTGGTGTAGAGTATAATAGTATAATACAACAAAAGTTATTTCGCGTGTCGTAAATGTAGTGATACTATAATGAACTTATGATTGCAACGTTCTAGTCATATTTTACATAAGAATTGCCGTATATTTATTAAATACTTATACTTTTTACTAGTATTTAAACGGACAACTTAATATTAAAGTTGAACCATTTGAATATGAAAAAGTCTGCTTAAACGCATTAATAAAAAATATCTAAATTTAGTTTATGATTAAGATATTTTAAATATGCTTGACATGTTTTTTCCTATGTTACGTTTATGGTCTAATATGCCTCAATAAGAATATCAAAATCATAAAATAGTATTTTTTAGTTCCAGCATAGTATGGTAGTCTATCAGAATAGATGATTTCAACTTTTTTTAATGACCTTAATATTCATCATCATCATCATCAACAAAATGTCTTCGTCCACTACTGGACATATGCCTGTTCAAAGGGACGCAACTGAGCTCGTATATCGTCGTCTCACTTAGCTGGAGGACTGTTCCTCGCCATTATAGGTTTTATGATCAGTTATGAGCAGCACACTTCCATTTAGTTTGCTCATCCTTTGGACTATGACTTATGTTTCTTGGCCATTCTCATTTATTCTAGAGAACAGTTTTTTCTTCAAAATCTAGAAGTTATCAGCAAAAAAGTTTTTATATTTAGATAAAAACAATTGTTATTATTATCTGTTGCTAAATGGAGTAAAGCAGTTTAGAGCTATCTGTTATTGATTGGCATTTGTTATTTAAATAAAAAGATTTTCTTAATCGTTTAACAAAATTAGTCAATAATATCTATGGCAAAAAAGCTAAAATATTGAGCAATATTTTGAATATAATCTTTAAGCAATTATAAGCTTATTGTTTAAAGATTATGTTCAAGAAATGCTGATATTTTACTATATAACTTTCAATAAACACTCGCTTTGTCTATATAAATTTCAATTCTCTATCGACAAATCTAATTGACGAAGAATGTGATATTATTATGACTAGATGTTAGAAGGAAGTACATTTAAATGTATAATTTAGTGTCGATCACAAAAAAATCCTTTACATATTCATACTTTTGGTAGTTAAAAGAATTGTCGATTGGTGCTTGTCAGTTACTTTGGTGCCAGTAGATACCAATAGCAAGGTAATTTTTTTATGATGCTTAACCCCGTTGTCAACAAGAGTGGACCGAAAACGATAAATATATTTTAAACTTAGATTTTTGAAGTAGTTCAGAAAACTATCGCGTTATAAACCAACTCTTCGTCTTTATTAAACAAGCGTAGATAATTTTTAACTTTTTAAACATTACGTATTTGATCCAGTATCCCGCACTCAGAAGGGAACCAAGTGTTAAGACACTCCATTCCCCACTTTTCGCCGAGTTCTGGTAGCATTGCGTGTGGAGTGGCGGAACTCAACGCCGCGCTTTGCCTCGACACTAGATCGAAATGAAAATATAAATGTTAATAAATATTTCATTTCCTCGAGTGGGGATTGAACTCACGAACAATTGATTTTATAGTTACATTTCGTGACCCTGCGCCGCCACGTACTGTATTAAAGCATTGTACTATAATATATAGATTGGAAGTGTCTGCGCTCGGTTTACTGCGTTTATTTTACAAAGTTAATTTTATTGTGTATATTTTGTTTGAAAAAATAATCTTCATTTTTCTCTTTTATTACAATTGTGTTAGGTTTTTATACAATAGTTAAAACTGTGGTTTCATTTAAAATGGTGATGACAAAAACACTCTGTACACTAATTTTAAAGCTTCATACTATAAACTATATAAGCATTTTTTATATACTTTAAAGAATGTAATTAATTTAGTTTGTCTGAAAAGACTGATTCGTTAAACAAATTGTGAAATCGAATGAACGAGTAATGATGTAATGAGTAAGCATTTCGTTGGTCACTTGTTAATTTCGCTAAAAGCATCACACTATAGCGGATATTGTAATTTGTAGGTCGTTCTGAAAGGTATTGCGGCAAAATCAGGACAATCGGAAATTAGATATTAAACTGATATCGAATTAAGAACATTAATATAAGTATAGACTGTATTCACGACATGTAATGTATGAAATATATACATCAAATATTATTGTGTAAGCTTAATAAAAATCAAAAGCATTCTTTAAATTATCACTTAGATTAAATCTTGAAATTCATTAGGTACTAAATTATTTACTGTTTTTAGAAGATATATTGGAGTACATACTCGTATACCAGTAAAACTCTTACAAATACGAACCATATCTTTAGAAACATAATGGATATTGTCAATAGCATCATCAAATAATGTAGGTACTGTACGGGGCATCATAGCAACCGCGCGTGCATATTGATAAGCTATGAGTTATCAATATCACTTTTACAGTATTCTTTATTTTTAATTTTGATCAATAAATAGATTATCAAATTAATAATATTTTAGTTACAACAGATACAGCTAATATTACCTTACCATGGCGTTAACTTTGCGGAAGCCGAAAATTTGGAATTCATCAAATAACTCTTTATGACAAAATCATAGCCTATGAATCCAGTAACAATATAAGTATTTCTCATATTATATCAAATATAATTTATGATAACTACTTTTCGCAATTCTGAAAGCATTGCGTTTTGATTGACGGAACTCAACGCTGCGCTTTGTCTTCTTACCACAGCGGGGCAGAGTAACATAAAGTTTAAAATTGTAAATTACGCACTTTTAAATCATAAAATTTACAAAAACTTTACGGATAGCAGATAAGAATGATTTTTTCCGAAATTCAAAAACTAAAGGGGTTTGAAAGGAGAAACTTGTATGAAAATGAATATTAACGTTATCAATTTTATTTTTTTTGAATTTGAAGCGCTGAAAAGTATGAGCAATAGGACGACATCAACTGCGATACCACGAATATATCTTTATACTCTTAATTCATATATAAATTATATTTTATTGTAATTTAGTAATTTAAACAAATGTATTAGCTAACAAAAGGACTAGACAGTCAGACATGGTCTTGCGCCGGCATTTTACGGTCAAGACGAGGTTTTAGAATTCATTTTCTTTTCATGCGAAACATTTCTTACAAAAAACGACAGTAATTAAATACCGTAACCTATTTGGGCACGTCCCACTAAATGAATTATTCATGAATTTCTATTCACTAAGTATAACAAACAACTAACTTACTATTAAGGGAGGCTTGTAATAAATTCTTTAAGCAAAAAGAATGCTAAGTGATTCATTTGAATTTTCCTAAGAAATAGTTCTGGTAGGTAGAATGATAAAAAAAATGTATATTAATGTAAAGTTTTGGCTTTTGTTGTTTGTTGTGTGACGTTCTATAATTAAAAAGAAATAACTAAATTAACATTTATTTTATATGTCTATATTATTAAGTAAATCAACATTTATTTGCACTTCAAATGGGGCTAACGTGGCGCCAGCACCACGATAGCCAATAGATTCAACTGTATTTTTTATGTTTATTCCGATGATTTTTTTTTATTTAAAAGCTAGTGCTTCCCACGTGGTTTTATTTTAATTTGGTCCATTTCTGACAATATCTTTGTCAGAAATAGACCAAATTAAAATGGTTCATGGACAATGATTTTATTGGAAAGGGTCACATCAAGGGCAGTTTGATGAAAGTTTTGTTAAGTTCTGATTATGGGATCCATTTGAAATAGTTGGTTTTTTGTGTAAAAAATATTCATACGTGCAGACGGCGTTCATCCACTTCAAAGGCGTTACCACATCAAAATATATATTTTACCGTAGCACTGTCTTACTAGGACTTTTTGTATACCCGATAATGCTTTAAAAAGTGAAGCCGCTAAAAAAGAAATTATTGATATTGTTAAAATAAAAATAATAAAAAGGCAATATATTTAGCAAATTTGAAGATAATTGTAATTAAAACATTTAAAAACTGGCCTTGTAAACATTAGACAGGTCAGCAATTTCCAAGGATAGTGCGGCTAGAGGCAAGGTCGAAAATCTCCCATCGATTACCAAAGCTGCACGCAATTCTAGCCTCTTACCCTTGACACACTAACGGACGTTGTAGTGGACTATTAACACCTGAAAATTATTTAGGCCAAGCGAAAATAATGTTCGAACGGAAGGTGCGTTTCGTTTCTCACGGACGTTGCTCTTGAGAACCTTGGAAGAAGACTTGGCCTTGGTAGATTGTCTTACGTTTGTGTATTTTGCTGTGTGAGATATATTATTTGATAAATCAAATATTAAAACAGAATGTACATTCTTTTATATTATGTACATAATAATCATGAATTCTATATTCTCAATAAGATTAAATTTTATACATATTTGAAATAAAACTAATTTAATGGGGTTATCGCAAAAATTTAGATGCCTAACATTTTGATCATTGCAGCCGCACTTGCTCACCATCAGACGAAGTCTACCTTTGTCCACAGACTAGTTATTTTAATCCTTTTGTGTCACTTTTAAAAAGTTTTTTTTTCAAAATCGGTATCCTTATAAAATAACTTAACTATCTGTTCGTTTGTTAAGACCATTTATCTCGAGGTCGCGTGTCAAGTTCAAATTAATATTAATATTTATGTCGACGGTCCCTTAAAGCAAAGAAAAAATTAAGCTTCTAAGTTCAGCGCAATCCAAAGACACTAGCATCGTTTTTGCACCATTTTGTATAAAGTTCAAACCCTACTTAGTTAGGGTACTTTCCATGAACCTAAAGTTATGTAGCTGTAGCTAGTTTGTAACTTCAAAAATGTGAAACTTTATAGGTATTTCCCATAGACCAACAATCATGAAATTTGGCAAAAATAAGGAACTTTTGTAAAATCTGCAAATTGCATGGAGGTTTTTTCCATAACATTAAATATAAAGTAAGAGAGTTACTTGTAAATGGCTCTACAAGGATGCTGCTGTAAATACCAACATGATAGGATTTCAGCCAAAGAGGACGCTGGATTTCATTTCGAACACATTCCCACAGTTCCAACAGCAACTGATAAATATCCTCCATCCCATACAATGAGAGCATTTCTCTGTATTACGTAGGTGCTTATTTGGCGAAATGTGTCCAGAGTGTAGCAGCAATAACATTATAAATGTTGCTTTTTTATTACACTGATAACGAGGAAGCTTATAATTAAGAACATACGCGAAATTACGCTTAGCGATGAGTACTTAAGTTGGTAGCATTTTATAAGTTATTCTTCTCATTAACATATAATCCTGAAATTAGTACTGAACCCTCAGTGGGTGAGTCCGAGTGAGTCCGAGCCATAACAAGCATAGAAAAATAAAATAGTAACCGACACTTTTTGTGCTGGAGAAACCCATTGCGATTCAACAACACTTGTTCAAATTTGAGGGGTAAAAATTGCTTTATTAACAAATTTATTCTCTTTTATGGTCTGGTCAAGTATGTTTCGTAGTAATGCTATTTATTGCTCCTAGACAGTGGTGATAATTGTAATTGTTTTTTTTAAAGGTCAAAATGTGTTAAGTTGTGCAACGTTTTGAAATTTACGCGCACAAATTTATGCCGTGTGATCCCGGCCTAGAATAGGATCATCCTGGTACTGGTGGTGTCG
>DWAO01007502.1:0-10151 GCA_018230605.1 Heliconius congener
GAAAAAAAACGAGTCAGACGACAATTGCCTATGAGGCATTTAATAAATTTTAATTATATTGAACTATAATATCTAAAACTATTTCAACACCTAAATCGAATCGACTACCGTTTCAATTCAATTATCACAACCAATAAACTATATATAAGGCTTTATAATTTAAAAAAAAAGTTGTACAGTAAACAATGAATGAATTAACACACCCTAGAGGGCGCTGCCTACAAAGTAGTGCCAAGTTAATATTTTATTACTTATGTTAACCTCATTTTTATGTCAAAATTCGTAATGTAATGTGGTTATGTTAATTATTATGAAATATAATGTACGAAAAATATATGTTATATTTAGGGATGTGCCTTAATTTTTATTCTTTTTTTTTTTATATAATAAAAAATCCATAAATATTTGAAATATTTTTAAAAACTAGAGAGTTAAAATTCTGCCTGCCCACTCTGTGATATGGAGAAATGAGATAAAAGAAGCCACTCAGTTTTCCAAGTTCGACGTATTTTATATAAATCATCATTAGTTAGCTTAGCTCATATAGCTCTGTGGCTGTCGTGACACGATGGTTTTGGGATCTATGCCTACTCGAGAGTGGAGTTGAGTGTCTTAGCACTATGTTTCCTCTGTCTTCTCTGTTGCGTTAACTAGCCTGAACTTAGCTACTTTGTTACATATATGTATTAAATAACTAAAAATATATTATATATGAATCAACTAACATAAATGCCGAGGCCAGTCGTGGCGCAGGGGTACAAAGTGTGACTGTAAAATCGACTGGTTGTGGATTCGATCCCCACTCGAGGAGATAAAATACTTACTTACATTTATATTTTCATTTCTTCGCCGTGGTGTCGAGGCAATGCGCGGCGTTGGGTTCCGCCACTCAACTCGCAATGCCTCCAGAACTCTGTGGAAAGTGGGAAACGGTGTGTCTTCACATGAGGTTCCCACTGCCTACCCTCCTGTGTGCGGGATACAGCGTGAAACTGAACTGAACTAACTTAAACGACATTTACTCTAAAAATCACTCCAAAATTATTTATAAGTAAAATTATACTTAATATTAAACTTAATTATGCAATATTATAACTAGGCATTGGTCTCATTTGAATAATCACATAAGTTACCGTTGGAACTGTCACGACTGTCAGTTTTCATATAAATTAACATGAAAAATTATTTTATGCAACTTACTGTATATTCTACAACAAACCAATTCATATTTTTCAAAAGGTTGTTTTTAAAACAGCAACGTCTTAAGGCCTGTATCTTTCGTCTTCAAGCGATCTCAGAATTGAGAGCGGTTTATAAGTTTGCGGCGTTGAGTTCCGCTGCTCTGCAAAAATTAGGGGGCGGAAAGTGGAGAACAGAAACTAGACCTCTTTGGTTATATGTGGGATATATCGTGAACCTAAAAGTAAGGTTTTAACTTTAAGTAACTTGAAAAAATGTTTAAGTTTAATTCGCCGGAATAATTTATTAACATTATAATAATATATTAGTCATGTAAAATATCAGTATTCTCAGTCAAGTATAATTAAGTAGTTTACTTACATAAAACATATCAAAAATTGGGCGGGAAATAAGAAATGGAATACTGCTTTTGCCTATTCTGCTATGGTAAAAAGTATGAAACCGTAGATTTATATAATTTTGAAAAAAATCTTCAAAATATACCATTGAGCGGCCATCGTGCTGCAGAGACCTAAAGATGTGATTGTATATATGACAGCTGTACCTTCGATTCCCACTAGAGGAAATTAAATATTAAATATTTTCTTTGTCTCCTTCTGGTGAGGAAGCAAAGCGTGTCGTTGAGTTCGAGTCGACATTCAACGCGTAATGCCTCCAGAATTCGGCGGAACGTGAAAAATGGAAATGTCTTATTGAGAACGGAGTGTCTTAAAATTATATTCCCAGGTTCCCTCCGCTTACCCAGACATTATTAGGTTATGTACGAGATACAGCGTGAAGCTAAAAAAAATATACCACAAAATTCAAACTGAATCTCTTAATGTCTATCAACTTTTACCATTAATTAAATAATTTATTGAAGGCGCGTAATACAAGCGCATACAACTTTCCTAACTCTCACGTTATTAACAGCATTAACTGCATACAGCGTAACGGGCTCTACTACAAATGTTATCGAAAATTTTACAATACGCTACTACAGCGGTGACGTTACAGAACTTTTGTGATTCAGTTATGATGCAAATTTAATGTGAAATGTGTGAGACAAGATTATTTTATGCAAATACGTAACGCATTTATGAAATGATTTCTTAGTCTGTTTGTGATTTCAAGTTATATCATGTACATGTGGTTATTTTTTTTTATTCTTTGGATGCCATTTTCATCAGGATTGGAACAGGAGTTCTCACATAAGCAAATTAAATTTTTTTGTTTGCATGCCTGCACGTCTGTCTGTTTGTCCGCTTTTTATGAAACTGTCATTGAAAAATCTTGTGTTGTTATTTTTTCTCTTGGCTACTTTTAATGTCCAAATTATCTTGGGATTGGATTTGATTTAAATACACTTAAATAAATATTATTTATTTAGTATAATATCAGCGCACGAAGCCACACGAGGGCCACTAGTATGTTAATAAATTAACATTGTCCTAAGTATTTCATTATATTATATTCTATAAAAATATTTTTTTATTTATAAGCACCTCACTTCATTTTATGTCTTAAAAAAGCCTAATGCTTTGTTTTTATGTAAGACCAAAATTCGAATTTACATACTCGTGCTTCTTTTCTTACACAGCACAGCACAATGACACTTATATTTAAAAAATATATATTTAGTTAACTATATCAAAATACGCTTTCGATATAGAGTATCATAGTAGTGCTACATACCTATCTCCTAACATAGATCTAACAAACAGTAGAAAAATATATATATCAGATTTATCTTAAGATTTATCTCAAGTTTGATGTAGAAAGTGAAAAAAATGCTGTACATTTAATAAAATCATTATAAAGATGCACATGACTGTGTTAGTCTTACTTTCATAGTACCTATGATTTTTTTATATAAAAATAATAAAAAAAGTACTTTATATTTTTTTAGGAAAAGCAAAAATATTTGACTGAAGCAGGACTCGAACCTACTCCTGTGGGAAAACATACTAGTTCTTTAATAAACTAAAATTAATAATAAAAAGAAGCATTGCCAATTTTTTATGAAATTAAAAAGAAAATACTCCAAAATATATTAAAGACAACTTTCCTTCTATTACATTTAACAGATAAAAGGCATAAAGAACCTAGAGAATAGACTGCATCCTTCCCTTTCCATCCTTACTCGATATATTCGTATTAACATAACTCAACGCCGCGCTTTCTCAATTCAAATTACCTGGCATTTTTAAGAAAATAAAAAACAGAAAAAAAAACACAAGCAATTACGAATAACGATTATCGATTTGCTCACTAGAATATTCGACATCTGATAGTAATTCTGCAAAAAAATAATAAAAGAAAATAGAAAGTCGATTTAAAATCGAATTACACGGTCGGTCAGAAAGAAATGGTCGAAACCGAAGCGTTACATGATTTAACAGTTTTTAAGTTAATTGAATATGATTGTATGCGTGCGTTTTATACTTGGCTTCATTTTTTAAGCGATCAATAAGAAGAGGCCGTCGTGGTGTAGTTCCACAGCGTCTAATTACAAACGCGACGAATGCGAGTTTGAATATCAATTTGGGGATCGATTCATTTTCGTTTCCTCGTTCTGGACCAAGTTTGGTTTTAAAAACAACGATCGAGGCCAGTCGTAGCGCAAGCGTGTGACTGTAAACCGCCACAGGTAGTGGATTCGATTCTCACATGAGGCCATAAAATATTTAGCATTTCCATCTCCTCGCTTTGTAACAAGTTGAGTTCCAAAAATTTGGCGGAAAATGAGAGATGGAAGTGCTTTAATGGGAACGAAATATCTTAACACTAGATCCTCAGATCCTCTCCATCCTTCTGCCCACCCTATTATGTGAGGGACACTAAATAAAGTCAATAAATGTAGAAATACGTTTTTTTTTTTCAGACAATCATGGGGTCGATTTAAGTTAAAATTTCAACTCGATATCTCCAAGCATTCCTGAGATTTTTAGCTTTTGCTTTGGACAGACGGACGGACGGACAATAAAAATATCTTATAAGGATTCCTTTTTTACTGAAAAGGTGAACTGAACCCTAAAAAAACAGTGAATTAAAAAAAATTACACTATTTTCAACAAAAAACTCCCATTCAAAGAAATAACGATATCACCAACACAAAATATAAAAAAAAACAAATACAACTAAACAAACAGTATTAAAACAGTTTAAGAAATAAAATCAAAAAAAGAAATATACATATATAAATAAATATATTTATAAATCAACAGAATGTTATAAGCGTAGTTGCGAGGATCACAATCGCATTCAAATGAGAGAGTCGATTTATGACTGTGGAGGGCAATGAGTGAGACATTGTACGTAGAGTTAGGAATGTATAGACAGTTCGCTTTTTTTTTTTCAATTTTCACGCTCTATCCCGCATTTAGCCGGGTGGAGGGAATCTAGTAGACACTCCGTTCTGTATGGACGCCCGAATTTTTGAGAATATCCGTATTGAGTTGCGTAACTTAACGGCGCGCATACCGCTGCGTGCGTGATAATGTTAACCAACTGAAATACAATTTAAGATTTCACGACTAAGCAAACAGTGTTAAATTAATTTCAAGTTTTTTTTAAATCTTTTATTTCAAAAAAGCCTTTAGCTATAATTTATTAATCCACTATAACATTTGGCAACCACTTAGATTTAAATAAATTATCTCATATTTATATTATGTTTAAAAAAATGTGTCTGGTGAGTGAGTGGGGAGCAAAGTTTCTTAACACTAGTTCCCCCTGCCTATCCTACTGTGTGCGGGATACAGCGTGAAGCTAATTTGATTTTATTTAAATTTTGATGATAATAAAAAATTTTAAAGCTATAATTTTCTTTAGGTCTAAGTTAAGCACTGGGTCTTGTATCTAAGGTAGTACCAATATATCTACGATAATTCTAGTTACTAGTCTCATTTTGTTATCTTTATTTCATTATAGCCTCATAGAAGTAGCAGTTTATTAACTAGAAGTAAAGGAAACGTGAGAGAAATATATATACTTATCAATCTTTATTTATTTAAATTTATTACGAGATTTCTGTATCTCACGATGTTAGTGAATTTGATTCCCGTTCGGGGTATATATTTAAATTATCGAGCTACAGCTAGAGCTGCTAGAAGAAGCGCTGCGTTTAGTTTCGTCATTCAACATGCAAGCGGAAATGAAGAGGTATAAAGATTTAATTTCAAGTATATATATATTATAAGCTGATCAAGTCAACTAGTAAAAAATAGATATGTTCAAAGAAATTGACGGAAATATTGTTTTATAATATAAAAACATTATATTTTCGTCAAAAATTTGAACATGTTACCATTGTAAGCATTAAATATACTGGAGCTAGCATGGAATGTTTTTAAATAAGGTCCCTTAAATCACACGCAAAAGTCGTCAACCCAACCAAAAAATAATTTATACAATTCGAATTTAAAATCGATATCTCATTACAGAATCGAGAATTTAGGCAATTAACGGAATGTGTTTATTTGATATTTATCACTAGCCGCCAGCGACCGCTCATTGATAAAATACACTGAAACAAAAACAATAAAAGAAAACAAAAAACAAAATAAAGTAAACAAGAGAAAAGGAGTAAGACCGGTCACGGAGCGCGATATTGGTGACAAAATGTTTTTACGCCTGTGCTACCTCATTTTATTTCTTTTTGTTTTTATTTTTATTTTGTTTTATATAGTTTGTTTTGTTTAAACATTATGGAGTTTTAATTAAGGCTTAATTTTATCTCTTTGCTGTTTAATTGAGTTCGCTTGGAATCTGACCGATCGGATGTCAAAGTGAAATATGTATGGTGACAATTTTGTGTCGGTATTTTTTTTTTAATTAGTCTCTCGTGTCACTAATGATAATACTATGGCGTTTATCTAATTGATTATCTGTTGTTTTACAGTTTTGGTCCTTCAATAACTATTTTAACACATTTATTCTATGTTAGAAAGATAATGATAGCTTAGAAAACATATAAAAATTTAAAAGTAGCGGAAATCGAACCTGCGCCTCTTATATCGTCTAAGCGCTGTGACCACTAGACTTCGAATCTCCCGCAAGGAGAATGTTCTTATATGAAAAAAAAGTTTTTTTGACCTAAAAGAAAGGATTTGGTGTAATTTTGGGTTGGGTTTCAATTTCTACTGGAAAAAATGAAATATTTCAAGCTTGTGCGCCTGCGCCGAGACTAGCCTCATTTACGTCGTCTTTTACTAAGTTATTATTATATACATATTATACAAGATTTTTACTTAATAGTCAACTATAAGTACCGATTAATAAAATTATTTTGTTGCCGAGTGACTGATGCCTATGACGCAATATTTTTTATTTTGGTATTCATGGTGCTTGGGAAAAGTAGGACCACTATGGGGATTCCCTGAAGTTCCTATGGGAACGGGAAGAACCAGCATTTAAATTTTGTATTTTTTTTCCAGCTTCATGCTGTAATCCGCATATAGCAGGGTAAGTAGAGGGAATCTAGTGTCTATATCATTCCCCCTTTCTACCGAATTTTCGCTTTGCCTTAATAATATAAACATTTCGTTTGTATTTTTGTCTGTAAAAAATCTGTAAATTTTTGTATGTGATGGCTTAAAAAACGGTATTAAAAAAACAAAACCAAAATAGTTTACAATTTTGTCAAAAATAAAAAGAATAACAGTCGAGATCCATTTTCAACCATTTTAATCATTCTAAGGACCCCTGTTAAAATTAAAATGTTTCCGGACTGTTAATCCTGTCGTAAAATGCAATAGTTAAATAATTTTAAATCCGCCATGGCATGGTAGCATAAGCGTGTAACCGCGACGGTTGTAGGTTCTATTTCCACTCGGAAAAATGAAACATTTAATATTTTCATTTTCTCGCTCTGGTAACAAGACAAGCACGGCGTTGAGCTTCTTCACTCAACACATAGTGCCTTGGGATTTGACGCAAAGTGGGTAACGGGAGTGTCTTAATGGAAACAAAGTGCAATAACACTAGGTTCCCTGGTTCCTTCTGCCTACCCGTATTATGTGCAGGATACAGCGTGAAGCTAAATATAAAAAAAATCTTGAATGACTTATTAGAGCATACTCATAATTTTTTATGATAGAAAACTAAATATGTTCAGAAACTTTCTAAATTGTAACGTAAAATACAAACATAAAAGTCAATTGTAAAAGCGAGATAATTGGAAATATAAAACTACCGAAGCGCGAAACTTATTCAAAACATAAAATTTTCTTATATACTTTGATACAGAATATTAATAGCTTCACAATCTTTTTCGCACAGCGTGTTAGACAAAACAATTTAGTGCTAAGACACTCCGTTCTACGCTTCCCGTTGAATTTTGAGGTATTACGTGATGAGAGGCGGATCTTACCGCCGCGATTTGTCTTGTAAAACGAACATATGATATATCCCTCAAATTGGATCGAACTCACAACCATGTCGTTTACAATCAGTCAGATATCTACAAGTATAAATGAATCTTATAAATATGTCGTATTTGAAATATTAGAACGAATCTGAGATGTGACAAGTTCCTCAGAATAACTGTATAAAAACTGTTTCTTAAAACAAAGTTCGTGATACGTCTAACGACACGACTTAAAAATCCAAGAACAGACAAAAAAATTAACTATCTATAGATACTAAAAAGACTGATTTCTGCAGAATATAAAAGGTTTTTTATTATTTCTTGTCAAAATCATTTTCATTTTTTTTTAGTTTTATTTATAACTGAACTTACATTATTTTATAGCAACCTAGTGTTAAATTTTTTCGCCTAAGTTTCTTTACAGTATTATTTATAGTAGGTCGAGTAAGCACAAACAATTCATTTCTTCGAATGGGAGTTGAACCCACAACCGTCGCGTTTAGAGACACGCGGTTCCGCTGTACCACGACGACAGCCTCAACTGTAGTAAATATTTTCTAAATATATTTACACTTCACTTTAAGCATGAAAAATATTTATTTAATGATTTTTTTGTATTGCCCATACATGTGTAAATATGGATGAATAAAAATGAATAATTCCTTCTAATATAAAAAATCTCATTTATAAATGGCTAAGTTAGTCTTAGAATGCTTATAACGACTACAGGTAATAAAAAAAATACTTTATTGTGTACAAAATAAGGTTTATTTGGTTCAAATTTAAATTATTTATAAAATTGATCAAGAGTGAAATGCTTTTGTTTTAATATTAATTGACAGATATTGTCTTAATTGATATCAATTTCTACGATTGCTCTGAAGATTATTACAGAAAAATTGATAATAGTTTGCCGTTTCAAATTTTTCATACATTGACATTGCGTGTTACATAGCTAAAAAAATTGCATTAGAAAATTTCGCTACAGCCCCCTGGTCTACTAAGAAGTTACGCTTTGGCTGCTAATACTGGTATTGCTGATTTTACAAAAATAAAATGTTGAGTGATTAAATTTCACTTTGCCGAACCGATATATTATTTTTTTCTTTTTTTAGCTTCACGCTGTATCCCGCTTATAACAGGGTAGGGAGAAGGAACCTACTGTTCTGACAATCCGTTCTCATACTTTTTGCCCAATTTTCGAGACATTTCGATGTAAGTGTTTTCCCGAACAAATAAAAACCCACAACCATCGCCAGTATTTACAAACTACACTGAAGTAACTCTTTTAAATTGTCGTGTAATCGTACAAATATATAAAAAATATTGATAAAACTGAGACAGCTGACAGTGAACGACATTTCAAGATGGTATTTCGAAATACGAATGTCAGAAATTAAGAACAGGTGGCGAAATTTTAAATATATTTTTAAAATGGATACTTTATTACGTTTTTGGATTTAAATCCGTATTATTTATTTTTGTTTATTTGGTGTAAGGTGATGAAGAGAATATAAAGTGATATGTAAAAGAGAATTGAAGTGTCTGTCTGTGATTTTAAAAATAATTGTATTTTTTCAAGAGATTCAAGAGATGTTTTTTTTGTAAAGGTGTCTTTCTGTCTGTCCGGACTTATATCCGGAAAAGTTGAACTGATTTTAATGTAGCTTTCTTTGAAAAGTAGGGGAAGTTGTTAAGCAATATATAGGCTTATACTATGAACCTATCCCAGAATTCCCACAGTATAGGGATTTACACAAGAACAACACGTTTATATATGAAATAACTAAATATTTTTTTATTAAACAGAATAATTTTTGGTTGCAAAAATAAATAAAATTCCAAAAGGTTAACTTATTCAATGTATAGCAGTAGGTACTTAATTAAAATCTAGTTATATAGAAAAAAAATAATGTAAAAAACAAAAAAAACAATAGAGTACCTATTCGATGTTCTAAGCAACTTCATAAAAGCAACGTTGATATAACCAACCATAAATATAGAGGATTTACCAGTCGATCAATCGATGAGTCAAAATTTGCTTACTGAACAACGAAAGTTAACGCCGCATTATATTTTACAAAATCAAACCATCAAAAAAAAACATACAACTACCCATACAAAACTGACCACAGATTACGAACACTCCAAAGCTGTCAAAGCACAGACTATGTAATCCATGTTCTAGCAACTACATAAAATCATCTTGGATGATTTAAACAGCCCCAAAGGTGAGGATTTAGTACTCGAGCAATCAATGAGAGTATTTTGACACTTCATTATGGTATTCGACATCTCCATATCTCGGTTGTTTATAGTGTAGAGACCCGGGGCTGTTTCGCGTTTGGTCAGTATTGGCACTATTTTAAAGTTGTTAGACATATTTATTGTAGATTTTGCATAGTTTTATTATTGTGGAATGGTTGTTGTTATTTGGAAAAATAATATATTTGAATAAATTTCTTATTGTATATTCAATTATAATCATATAATTTTAATGAGAAATGAGGCCATCGTGACGCAGATGCATTAAGTGTGCATTAAACGAGACTGGTTGTGGGTTCGATCCTCACTCGAGGAAATGAAATATTTATTTAAATTT
>DWAO01007503.1:0-10147 GCA_018230605.1 Heliconius congener
TAACACTAGGTTCCCTCTGCCTACCCTACTGTGTGCGGGATACAGTGTGAAGCTGATTTATTTTATTTATTTAGTCTTTGAGTCACATAAAACTCCGGAGGGCCTTCTCCATTTTTACCATGCAGTATTAACCTGGCATCCGCACTTAGCAGATATAAGTATATATTCCATTATACTTTGAAGAATGCTAAAAATATATTGAACAAAAAGCAGTAACCGACTGCTAACATATGGACAAATAAAACATGGCTTCGAGTAAATCTAGACTGACACCGTGCGTCATAGTCACACATGTTAAATTATTTTATTTAAATTCCTAATACAAGTGGAATATTGATTCCACTTCAGTTATAATATGGCATTAGAGAGAATATTTATTATTATTTTATATTGCGGGTTCGATCCCCACTCGGGGCATGAATTATTTTAATTTTCCTCGATCAAGACGCAATATCTTGATAATTTGGCGGAAAATGGGGAACATGTAATCTAAGCACTAGGTTCTCTATACCTACGTCAAAAAACATATGAGGAATACAAATCATTTACAACATGAACTCTAACGAATTCTGTGTGTGCGGAACTCAACGCCGCAGTTTTTTTTTCTTACCAGTGGGGATATTGATATAATTCACCGTGCTTAAATATTAACACTGTATCACTACTCGATCGATTGTTTTATATTATTTGTTGATTTTTGCATAAGTTACACATATGAGATTAGTATATATAATCGAAATCGGAGATAAGTTAATCGTGAAATGTCGCTAATCAGGAAGTTTTTGGAAAACTACTTTGGAAACGTGGAAATTGTTTTCGTGTTTTCGATAATCAAAATACATACCTACATGTATTTTCAAATGTTTGAACAATTGAAAATACATAAAACCGGCTTTTTAAATGATTTGTATTATTTTAAATGTGGATATTTATTGTCTTTCAAATCAAGTGTGACTGGAAACGCGACATGTTGTGGGTTCGATTCCCTTTCGAGGAAATATTTAATATAGAGAGGCAAAGCGCGGCGTTGAGTTCTGCAATTCCTCCAAAATATGGCGGAAAATGGAGAACAGAGTGTCTTAACACAAGGTTTCCTATGCCTACCCTGAGTGCGGGATGCAGTGTGAATAAATAAATAAATACATTCTTAATCTTTGACTTGAATTTTTATAATATATTTGCCACAATTTTTTGGGAGGGCTTCAGTTAATTAAAAGATTTGTTGTGACTTGGGAGAACAGATAAATTAACTACAATAACATATTGTGTTATGATGAGCGTGCACTAGTACAGATGTCGTCCACGGAGTAAAAGACGTTTAATGTCCTACAGCAAAAGTAATTATTGAAATATTATATATATATTATATTTTTATGAATATCTATAAAAGAACTATTTAGTTCCGTTCCTATTTCAGAAGGCATTGCGTGTTGAGTGGTGCAACTCAACGCCGCGTTTTCTACCACCTCCTACCACGACGTACAACACCAGCTCTCCTTCACGGCAACTGGCGTCTGGCGAAACAAACCATGAAGCTCAAAAATAAATTATTTAATATTCTTTATTTTAATTATTTAATATTCTTAATTACCGTAGCGTTTGGCGCTCCGTTCTCTCTGACTACCCCACTAGGGATAAAGCGTGAAGCTAAGTTAAGTTAAGTGAAGTTAAGTTATTCTTTATTGTACTGAGTATATAAAAAAACAATATTTAAAAGTCTCTATATGAGATCTCTTCTACCAAATTGGAAAGATAGGTTTAGTAAGTTGGGTCCATAGGGATGCGGTCTCCGGTACCGCCATGTGTTGATATGACACAAGACCGCCTACAGCGTGTGGGAGCGGGAAGTAGGTGAAACCGGGAGCGAAGATGAGATTTTGATAATTAAGGATTTTAAAAAGGAATGAAAGGATTTTCATATCTCGGTGAAGGCGGATTGGGAGCCAATTAAGTTGAGCTCGAAATTGGCAAACGTCATCCATGCTTACGAAATCTGATTTTCAAAACCGTAAAAACATTACATCGCAGGATTTAAACTTAGACCTGAGCGGTGTGACGTTAAACATTATAACCAATTAAGCTATACTTTTGCAGTGAAACAAATATATTATATCGATATAATAAAAGATTAATTTTATATATTACTGTACTAGAATGGCTTCCCTGGTATTTATATTTTATTATATAAGTTTTTAATATAATTTATCCAATTTATATAAAGACGACGCGACAAGTGCAAGTGGGTGGCAGAATTCAACACGTGCTTATGTTCCTACAATATGATAATATAGTAATAATATATATCTTATAATATACTCCAAAATGAAGTATTCAATCGAATCGAAAGAAAGTTGAATACATTTAAATTTAATAAAATCATATAACATTTCATGTTAGTTTTCCTGTAAAACAAAACACGTACAGATAATAATAAATTTACATAAATACTACTATAATGATTAAACTATTTTCTATATGGAATGTAAAATAAGCTATCGTTATTGATATCGTTATTAAGCGGTTACTTTGATTACAAAATATATATACTCTACACCGACGTTACGACATTCATACAAAGTGACTGGTAGCCCACAACGTTTCTGTAAAACAATACGAACACGGAATTGTACATACTCATAACTTACAACATATAAATGACTAGCTTTTATCTGCGGCTTCGGTCCCGTGGACAAATGAATAAAAAATACAAGTACTGTATAAGAGAGTGTTATGGGTTATGGGTTATGGATTATGGGTTATGGGCTATGGGTCATGCCACATTCATTGCTTGTGACACATTCTGATGGCCGAGGTAACCCTGACCATGGAATGTATTTCTAAACTAAATGAGGCCAGTGGCGGCACAGGGGCACAGAGTGTGACTGTAAAATCAATTGGTTGTGTGTTTGATCCCCACTCGAGAAGATAAAATGTTTACTTACATTTATATTTTCATTTCTTCGCTCTGGTGTAGAGGGAAAGCGAGGCGTTGAGTTCCGCCACTCAACACGCAATGCCTCCAGAACTCGGCGTAATAAATATTTCATTTTCTCGAGTGGGGATCGAACCCACAATCAATCGCGTTTACACTTACACTTTGTGCACCTGCGCCACGACTGGCCTCCGATCGATATAATTGATTTTATGAAATTGAAAGTATCTGTATACATATAATGTGCACTCTAAATGAGCTAATATCAAATACTCGATACGCCTCACAGCCTATAAAATGATGATATGCCTAATACTTATATAACAGTTTTTATCACTTACAGGCTTCAAATTAGCATTTAATATTTATAAAAACATATTTTCTTATATCAAACCATAATAAAAGTAAATAATTAAATATACAACTCACTATGACTTTCACATTCACATGACTTTCACACATTTCACCAACAAAAATAAAAGATAGAAAAAATATATTTTTTAAAAGTAACAGATTGATATCTAGTGTTGAAACACTCCGCTTCCGATTTTCTTCATGACGCGTCGAAGGGCGAAACCTGTCTATAAAAATAATTCCCTCAAAGTCAGAAGCTTCCATTATGCCACGACTACCTTACTTTATACACTTTCTTTTCTTTTTTTCAGCTTCACACTGGACCCCGCCTGTCGCAGGATAAGCAGAGGGACCCTAGCGCCTCGACACCAGAGTGATGAAATGGAAATATTAAATATTTCATATGCTCGAGTGGGAATCGAACCCACAACCTGTCGCGTTTACATTCACACGCTTGTGCCCCTGCACTACGACTGGTCTACAGTTATATGTGTATTTATTACCTATAATTTATTTAAAACTAGAAAGTTATTACAAACGACCCTCACGGTACCAGCCGATTACGTTTTTAGTTACTTCCAAACACGGAAACAAGGTAAATATCGATTTGTACTGCAGTTTTAAACTATTCGGCATTGACCAGTGTTGTACCCTTTACTGTTGCAGACATGCCAATCGTGGGTGACGTTAAAATATGCAGAACGAGGCCTAGCATGTTTACTGGAAGGCCAAAAATTGTAGAAAATTCGATGATTCTGTAGTATTTATTTGTTGTCTGGTAATTTAGGTACTATTATATATAGTAGGCTTTTAAATTCTGGGAGAGATTTCCTCGAGTGAAGATCGAACCCACAATCTGTCACGGTTACTTTCACAAGCTTGTACCCATGCCGCACAATTGGTCTCAATACACGTATATATACAATACTTTTTTAAAAAGAATTTCACTCAAACTAAGAAATATAAAAGTAAAAGATAAAAGTTAACCAAATCTGCTTAGTTTAATCGTCGATTTAACTACAAATGGAGTTAGTGGCTTACACTTACTTGAGTCAGATAAGTAGATAAATCATTTGCAAGGCTTTTTACTAACCGAGCAGAAAAAAACCTTTTGCGCTATCCACTTATGGAGAAAATTTTCTCTTCATTTCTTCTTTTTTTAGGCCTAGGAACTTAGTGTTGGGAACTCCGTTCTCATTTCCGCTCTCCGATTTCCGCCGAATATTGAGGGCATTGTTTTGCACGTTACCAAAGGGACAACATGAAAATATTAACTATTTTATTTCGTCGAGTGGGAATCGAATCCACAGCCTGCCGTCCACAGTTTTGCAGACGCACACTTGTGCCCCTACGCCACGACTGGCCTCAGATATAAACATATTTCAATTGTATATAATAAACGTAAAAATGATTACTTACATACATATAAGTACATACATATTTCTCTTTGATACGAAGATGACGTATTTGTTCTTTGTGTATAAATATTTAACGAGATGCGATCAAAGTTTATAAATAGTTTTTTTGCATACCTACATATTAAAAAAACGCCACCATGACGCACGGGTACAACGCTGGTGGCTGTTAACGCGACAATTGTAGGTTCGATTTTCACTTAATTTTTTGATCGGGTAATAAGACATAGAACAATGAAAAATATCAAAAATTTTCAACACTAAACGTGCATTCATATGTATAATTGAAAATGATAACATGTTTTAATGTTTCCTATCTGTACTTCTGTCAACTTACCCGTTGGACCGATTTGAATGAAAATTTGTTTGTATATTTTTGTGGATAGATGGTTTGAAATATAATGGCACCGCCAGCTAAATATTGCTTTATCAATTGTGGCGTTATTATATTATGTTAATATAATTATTGTTGTGTTGATGACATTTGTAATGCTTCCTCTTCGGGCAAGACAACGTATGCGTAGTGCTACTAGGCCCCGTTTGTATATTATAAATAAATATATTGATTTAATCAAATTGCTTTACATAACGAAATTAAAATAATAAAAAAAATTTAAAAAAATGTATACCTAAAAGTAAAGTAAAGTAAAGTAAATAAGTAATAAAAATTAAAATGTTAATTTATAATTGTTTTATTTTTCTATATATTATGATAATGCAAAATATAAAACAAATAGCAATCTATATTAAATGAAAAAAACCATTACCTTCTTTTCTTAGGCTAAGGTTTTCTTTACAACCACTGGCTGTTCGTCCGTGTGACAGATAAGACATATTAAAAAGATTTTTCAAATATATGTTTTTTTTTTTAATCTTTAAGATGAAATTACTCATTTAATTTTATCATATTAATTTCTATATAAATATATCCGACACATTGCATTCGATCATATCCACATTATCACAATAAGATCTTTTAAATTTTTACTTTTCAGTGAGGAAAGAATAAATTAAATTAATTTTACAGCAATGAAAAAAAACTGAAAAGGTAATGCTATTAATTTTAAATTGGCGTACAAGATGAACAAAAACGTAGGTATGCATGTGAGAAGCATTTTTTATGATCTTAAATATGGAAACAATAACTCTGAGAGACAGATCAAGGCCAAGCCTATTTATTACAGTGTACGTTAAACACGGCGTTTTCTTTATTTTATTTTTAGCTCTATATTTTTTATTGCCAATCTATCTAATTGGTTCTTCACCCTTCATATTACTTATTTAGTTATTAGGGAACCTAACCCAACGTAACATTCTTACAACAAGGCATACTAAAAAAAACAAAACGTATTGAAAAAATTGCTACTTTGACTAGGTGAATCGATTTTGATAATTCTTTTTTATTTGAAAGCTGGCGCTTCCCGTTTGGTTCCATTTTTATTAGGTCCATTTCTGACAATGTTATCCATGAGAGAATTACATAAGTGTCAAATTTACATAAAGTATGTGCGCGACAAATGGACGAATAACTCCATATCAAGACAACCGATTTCGATTTTTTTTTTATTGGAACTAACAAAATGAAATTTTGTAACAAAATTCACTTCAAGGTTAGTTTGATGAGAGTTTCGATTATGGGATCGGATGGAAGTTGTTTTTTTTTATTAACGTCATTTCCCCAAATAGTAGGGTCTGCGCTAGGCAAAATCTAATATCGAGTAAAAGTAAAATGTTATTAGAAAATAAAATGAGTCATTTGTTTGGGCCATGGGCGCGACAATACGTTGGTTTGAGAAGGAAAATAAGCAGAATTTTATAAAAAATTACAATATTTAATTATTTTTTAAGGTTTTTGTTTATCAATTTATAAAATTATTGTCGTTTATAAAAGCTTTACAAGCATCAAAACGATTAAAATAAAAATAGATAATAAGTTATATTTTGGATAAATATATTGCTAAGCTACTATCAGAGTCCAGAATATTGATGGTAGGAACAGTATTCATCAGTAAAAAGCAGAATAATACTGTTATTGTTTACGGGTAATCGGGAACCCTACATGGAAGGCATGTGTTTAAAATTATTGCCCATTTGTGCTCCTTTTTATAGCTGCTTAAAAATATGGAATTCTTTACTAAAGACAGTTTCTTCTTGTACTTAAAATCCAGCCATATCCGTCATCGAATATAATAAAGTATGTCAGCTAGTTGAATTAAGATTCATTTACTATTGACGTCGTTGAGGCCAGTCGTGGCGCAATGGCACAAAGTGTGACTATTAATCCGACTGGTTGTAGGTTCGATCCCCACTCGAGAAGATGAAATATTTACTTATATTTATATTTCCATTTCTTCGCTCTGGTGTCGAGGACAAGCGCGGCGTTGAGTTCTGCTACTCAACACGCAATGCCTCCAGAACTCGGCAAAAAGTGGGGAACGGAGTGTCGTTACACTATTTTCTCTCTGCCTACACTGCAGTGTGCAGGATACAGCGTGAAGCTGTTTTTTTTTACTATTAACTTGCAAGTTTTAAATTTAAAATATTATAATTTGTTTTAACCTAAACGTTCATGTGAATCATACGACATTAGAATATAGTGAAAGTGTATTATACAACATAAACATGTAGATATTAAATTACTTATATCAGAGAAGGGGCTGTCAAGAGACTAGAGTCGAGTTACTCTACATTTGAACCGTTGTAGGTATTGAGGTGGCGGAACTCAACGCTGCATTTCGTCTTATCAGTTCGAGGAAATGGGAATAGATCCTTTCCTCAAGTAGGAAATGAACCCATAACTATTGCCTTAACTATAAAAAAATAACTCACTCGTATTGTATAACAATAATATAGATAGCCTTCAAATAGTAATAATATAAATTAATTAACAGATTTTAACGATAACAATATTAAGAGAGATAATAAGTATTAAGTTATTCTTCCATAAATTAAAAATTATAATTCTTTAAATTATGCCGATAAATCAGTGACAGATATTTAGAAAACGTATAAAAATTTTGAACGTAGTGGGACTCGAACCCACGCCTCCTGGAAACCAAATTTTTATACGTTTTCTAAATAAGTATTTTTCTTTCCTAAGTGTGGATTAACAGTTTAAAATTAAAAAAAAAAACAGTGATAGATAGTTTAAAAATGGAACAGCTGTATGTATGGTATGTATATTTAAATATAATTAATAATTATCGTGACGCAGTGAGTGTAACCGTTATGAATGTTGGTTCGATTCCCACTCGCGAGAGTGAATTATTTTCAATTTCCCGCTCTGCCAAGACATCACGAAGTGTTGAGGTTCGCCATAAAACACGAGATATTTAAAAAGTGGATCTTCTTTCTCTACCTTGCTATATTGATAATAAAGCATGAAGCTGAAAAAACTATATCTTAAATCAAATCGAAGACTATCGTGTAGAGTCAGAAATATCACAACTTCTCTTACAGTAGCTTTACTAAGCATTGAAACGAATATTATCATTTAAAACTATAAAATTATAATGTAAACAACATTATAATATAATTTAAAATTATAATTTATAAATCAATATAATAAATATTTAAATGAAAAATGAATTATAATATATATGTTACGTAAATTAGTTCTAGATTTGCTTTCTCTAGAGCTAGACGGTGCCACCTAGCGCGGGTATTGGCGCTCGGCGCGGGCTTCGACCGCCGCCTGGCCTTGGCCATGGCCTAAAAAATTGATAATGACATACAATTAGGTATATGTTTTCGTTTTATGTATCATTTATGTATATGTTATAATATAAATAGAGGCCAGTCGTGGCGCAGTGGCACAGAGTGTGACTGCGAACGCCACTAGTTGTGGATTCGATTCCCACTCGAGGAAATAAAATGTTTATTTACATTTATGTTTTCATTTCTTCGCTTCTTCGCGTTGAGTGGCGACATTCATCACGCAATGCCTCCAGGATTCGGCGGAAAGTGGGGAACGGCGTGTTTTAACACTAGGTTCCGTCTGCTAACGTCTGCTCCGTGCGGGATACAGCGCGCAGCTGATAAAAAAAAATACATATATGTAATATGAATATATTTCTGGCGCAATGTTTTTGCGTTATGTGTTTTTTTCATTTTACGTATGAGCATAGGAATAGGGAGATCTCGATGATCCGTACGTACCCCAGAATAATTTTGTGTCCATCTCAAAATATGTAGTAAAAAAGTAAAGAAAAACCTTCACACGAAAAGATCTTTTCAAAACTTAGGTCCAGGTCCCTTTGAAAAATGTCCAAGTATGTTTTTACACACTGACTTCTTCGGAGTGACCGAAGGCTTGATTAATTTTTGTTTAAAATCTTTATATATTTTTTGTTATTTATATATATATTAAATTATAATACATATCTTAGAATTTCTTGGCTTTTTTCTAACACATGATACCTTCTCATTAAAATCAAAATATCTCGTTTCGTATAGTATTTTATACTATGTATAGAAGAGAGATTTATAAAAGTTGAATTGCTTTATACTCGCCTGGCTATAATAGGATACTAAATGAATGCTAGCATACTTAAATATGAGTCATACTTTTTTTATTAATATTTCCTCCATTTTGTGAAGGCAAGGACAGAGACAACTGAAATTCCCTATTTGAGTGACGTTTACGTGTTTAGTGACGAAACCCACAGTCAACTAAGCAGCTATAGTTAATAATTTAGAAGTCCCTCGTGAGAAATAAAGTGACGGTCATCGCGTGCAGTCATAAATACCTATATACAAGTTTAATTTCTGACCACGGATAGAAGAATTTCAAATATTAATATGTATATGTACTGCCACGCAACACATAGGCGATGCCAGCGCTATGTTACGCTTCCCCAAAAACCACTTAGAGTAGGTATGCTATAAATGTTTTCGGGAGCATAGGGGAGCAGTAGTTCTCGACATTCTTACGGGAACGGGAATAGAGGGGGTTTTATAGTTCATGAAAACGAAGTTGCGGGTGGCCTTCACGGTGTTTCACGGTGTGCTTCATCTTCATCAGCTTCATGATGTTTCCCGCACACAGCAGGGGCAAAGGGATTTAGTGTTAAGACACTCCGTTCCCCACTTTGTGCCAAATTCTGGAGGCATTGCGTTTTGAGGAGCAGAATTCAACGCCGCCTCGACACCAGAGCGAAGAAAAGGAAATAAAAAATTAAATAAATATTCCTCGAGTGGGGATCGAACCCATTACCATTTGCTTTTACAGTCACACTTTGTGCCCCTGCGCTTTAAATGAGGCCAGTAGTGCCTCATTTAAATCTAATATTATATTTCATGAGATACATTGAAGCGTTGAATACGTTCTAACTTTAGTAATTAGACAAAGATGATGTTAATTTTTTTATGAAACGAGCGTGCGGGTCACCGGATGGTAAGTGATTACCGCCGCCCACGACCCCGTGCAACCCCAGAGGAGCTACAG
>DWAO01007504.1:0-10147 GCA_018230605.1 Heliconius congener
ATTATTCCCGACTTGACCCAATAATTTCTTAAAATAATTGATTCGAACGAGTGAAGTGAATCCAGAATCATCCAGCCTTTTGCCTTGGATATTTAAAATTGGTTAGGTATTATAGGCTTATCGAATTTAAAATATTTATGTACGAGAGGCCGTAACCTTATAAATAAATAAATAAATATATATATATTTTAATAAATACGAGAGGAAATTTACAAGAAAAAAGACAAAAAGATATTTTTTTATATTTATTATAGTTTCACATCGAAAGTATACTTAAGTATACAAATTGAAACTACAGCGAAAACCTTAAAACATTTTTGGGTTATTTTTTTAAACTTACTTAAAGTAATAACTATATAAAAGTGGGAAAATAAAGCCATATTGTCAATATTAATGTATTGTATTAAGAAAAAAGATGCATGTCTATAGTTATAGACGGTCGCAATAAATCCTTATTAATAGCATTAAACTTATAATCACGCGGAATGTACAACATAATTTTACCTAATATTTCTAGGAACATAGAAGTTATAAAGAATTATAAGTAGTTATTAGCAAAAAAAAATCACACAGTAGATGAATTTGCAAAAATTTTAAATACATAATTAATTAATGATATATATATATTTTATTTCTAATGGCTATTGCATTATATAAGAAAGTTTTTGGTACAAAACGGTAGTAATTTGAAAAATATATAAAACCACCAACATCATTTATAACCGACATAAAAATTAAAAAACTTTTGAACATTGGTTTACAACTGGTATAAAAATAAAAAAAAAACTGGCTTAAATTAAAAAGAAAAAACATATTTGGCTAAGTGTCACAGCACCTACATAACGATAAACACCTTTAAAATGGAATCACTTGTTATTTTTTCTCGATTTAACATATACTTTTTTTATGTTATTTATATAGGTAAAGAAACAAACATATTTGGAAACAAAATTTTGGGCAAAGCAGGACTCTGGACAGGACAGAACAAGCTTTGTCACTAATTAATATTAGTGTGGATGTAAATAATATATTTTAAAAGTCCCGCTCAGTGAGTTTCTAGCGTTGGTTCTTCTTATATATAAAACTAACTTCATTTATTATATTCGTATGACAACACAAGTAAATATTCGTATAGTATGTTTTCAATACATGTACGTTTTCCTGAGCTTATGAGAAACACTCAATAAATTATTTATTTATTTTAGGCTTCATGCTGTATCTCGCTCGCGTAGTAGGGTAGGCAGAGGAAACTTGAAAACCTAGTGTTAAGACACTTTGTTCCCATAAAAAAAATCCATACCCCAATTTCAGCCGAATTCTTGAGGCACTGCGAGTTGAGTAGAGGAACTCAAGCTAAAGTAGGGATCGAACCCACGTCGCGTCGACAATTACGGACTTGTACCCCTGCGCTACAACTGGTCTCAATAAATTAAAACTTGTTAAGTAGTTTTAGGTTACTTACAGTAATTCCTCCTTCATTCACAGATTAATATCTGTGTTCTAAAAGTGAATTTGTGTCTATTTTTAGAATAATTTTATAATTAAATGAAGGAGGAATTACTGTAAGTAACCTAAAACTACTAATGACAATAATATTTGTACTTATAAAATTGAAGTCATTTATGCTATGGATGAAAGTTGAATGTCACATAATTCAAATTTAAAATGAAAGTAAAGTTGAATATAATTTAAAATAATATCATAAAACTGCAGTTTTAATAGAAAAAAAATTGTCTATTGCATTACACTACATGCTTTGATGTAACTCACTACACTAGACATAAATTGCGGTCAGAGTATGGAGGGTAGAGTTTCGAAAGAAAATAATGACAACTCGAGCCGACTCGAGTTCTCAGCTGATACGTATGATTCGTTGCATAACGAGCGCATTGAGCGCATATTGTTCTAGTTTAATCACACATTTAAGAATATTATTATTCTCTTACAGAAATATGATATTGGACATGTGAAACCTTCCTTAGAATGTGACATAATAATAAATGTCTATCTTTAAATATTTGGTAAAAAATGTAACTATGTAAATGCACATATTTGCAATCTTAATTTTTACATAGAACTGCCAAAATCACACTCCACTAATCTTCTCCATTCTATTCATTTCTTCAATTATTCTTCAATTACAACAATTTAATTACTTAGAGCACTAGAACCATTTACATCAACATTATTCACTTCAGTATTCAAATCGCACACTTTAGCCTTTTTCTTTTGATTCGTCGGTTTCTCAGTCTCCTTTGAGCCCTTATATCGATCTGGTGAAAATGTTTTAAGCATTTCACATTGTTTTACAATATGTTGCTTGTAAACTGTAAACGTGTTGGCGGCGATGTGTTGACGCGCGTAGAAGAACATTTGATCGAAATGGTGTAGGTTGTGGCTGTAATAAATAATAAGAAATCCTATTTATTATAAGTTATAAGATCATTGATTTGTGGCAGTCGTGGATCAGGGGCTCAAGCGTGCATCTATAGACGCAACGGTTATGGGTTCCATTTCTACACGGGGGAATGAATTATTTTATTATTAAATGTATAGGAATTGCAAGTAGGAAATTTTACACAAAATTAAGCTAGCGCCGTTACAGCGTCGTTCTGACGTGTCTGGTTGTTCATTTGAATCGTCATCATGGATATTTAAATATTTGTTAATACCCTCTTAATCCCAAAATGGAAGTGTTGGATTGGAAGCCACAATCACCACAAATCAAACAGACAGGTTAATATAGCCTATTTTAATTTTGAACCTTACATCCCTTACATTAAGAGTAATGAAAATAATTTACATATCCTATAATCATGACTGTTCATAGTCCGACGCGTGTCTCAATGCAACATGGTGCACAATCTGCTAATTTAATTATTAGATAATATTTTCCGTTTCCGTATATATTTTTAAAAACCTATAATTATGAATATGAAATCAAAATATCACTACTCACATGCTCAACAACACAGATGCCAACATTTCCCGTGTGTTCAACAAATGGCGTATATAGGCTCGAGTGTGTTTCTTGCACGCTAAACATTCACAACCCTCCAGTATAGGCGAGAAATCTTCTTTAAATCTGAAAATAAAAGAAAAATCTTTACATAAATATTATCGTAGATAATAAAAAAATGAGTAATTTACATTTTCTTTATGAATATGACGTGTGCGGAAAAGTACAAAAATTGGCATACATCAAATTTACATAAAGAAAAACGTCAATTTTTTTTTAAATCGTTTCTTTCTCGAAACCTACAACTATCTTATTCAGTTTAACTCTATACACATTTTTTTTTAATATAAAAAGACACGTTAAAATATTAGAACATTAAAATGTGTTCTATTTGGAACAAAGCTGTGAGTTTCTAATAAGTAGAAAATATTTTTATATAAAATGTAATACTTTAAGCATATTATTACCTCTCATCAATCATGTCCAATAAATATTCATTGTTGTCTTCAGTAACATCAAAGCTCAATTTCAATGCAATACCAGCATTTGTTAGTTTTACTGGGTATGATCCATCGAAGAAGTCCCAGCCATGTTCTATTGCAGTCAAAATAACAGCTGGATTCCAACTTCCTTCTATAATTTTCAAAAGATCTTTAGAGACTGCATTCTGAAAAAATAGTATATTTTTTTATTAATAATTATAATAAAGTATGAAATCATTATGATGATGATTAAAATGAGATTCACACAGAAAAATAAAACCATTTAGTGTTTAAATTCATAAAAGAAAACATACAAATAATAAAACAATATAAAGATAAGATCTAATAATATTTTAAATTATTGTAGGTGGCAGAGACAACCTAACACTTTTGATTTATTTTCTTTCTGAATCTAAGATATTGTGTGTAAAGTGCTGGAACTCAACACCAATTTGTCACCACAGTGGAGAGTAACAATAACTTATTTATTTCAGTGGGAATTGAACCTATAACCATTTCTAGACAAGTTCAATTTATAGACCCTCTTATACAATAATGGCCTTGTATAAAAGTATTTATTTGAATATAAGGTTTACAATTATTTCAGAGAAATAAAAACTTACACCAACTTTATTAAAGAGTTCACTTAGTTTTTCAATGTTAACATCCATAGATTCTTCTGTCCCATCAGTGATCCCTTCAAGTGCAATACCACTTAAACTATCACTATATTTCAATATATTTTCTATACAAATATCATATTTCTTTGGATTTCCTACACCCACAATTACACCTGAAAATAGTATGATGAATCATTAGAATTTAATTAGCTTAACACTGATCCCACATATAGGTAGGTAGGGAAACCTAGTGCTAAAACAATCTGTTTTCTACTCTTGCTCAATTTTTATGAAATTGCATGTTGTATGGTGAAATTACACCATAATTTATCTTCTTAGAGGTGAGAGATTGGAGATAATTGGTGGAAGAATTATTACTATTATTTGTATAATTATTTGATACTGCGACCAAATGCACAAGTCACATTGACACTGATGTCATAGCTACATATATGTACAAGTTTTATTATTTCAGTATAATCAAGTTTATCTTCTTAATAAAAATATTTTTTTTATAACATTGATACAAAAAAATTTATCTTGTAATCATAAATTATATTATTGTTTTTTACATTTTTAAAGTGTTAATCCACACTAAGGATGGAAAAATACTTATTTACTAGAAACCAACCAGGTTGGTTTCCAGGAGGTGGGAGTTTGAGTTCTGCTACATTCAAACTTTTATGTTTTCTAAATGTCATTATTATTAGTGTTATTTATAATTATAAAATATTTTTTTTTTTGGTTCAATATTTTATCCCACATATAGATGGATAGGCCAAGATGACACTAATTCTAATTCAAAATGTATGACATACCTACAAGAGCGCTGTTCTGTAACTCCTTTGCTGCCTTGTACCTCTCAACACATGTCTTGAGCATGTTAGTAGTTCTGTCCACTGACTTAGATAGTCTTTTTGAGCCCTCACTTAGAGAAGTCCGGCCATCTGCAATGGCCAAAATTATGTCTGGTTTAAATATTTCCATAACATCCATATATCTGAAATTTTTTAGTGTTTCACAAATATGACACATATCAAATTATACTAGTTATATTATTAAATCAATATTATTTCGCGAGCAAGAGACAATTGTGGCAAAGCAGGAAATTGTTCAACTTCAAATGTGGGGGCTGAGGGCCCAACTTTCATAAGGAGAGTTATTTTCATTTCCTTGCTCTAATAAGAAGACAAAGTGCAGTGTTGAGTTACACTACACTATTCAACATGAAATGTTTCAAACATACTTATAGGCAATCCCTCTGCTTATCCTGCTTATCCTTAAATATAAGAAAAAAAATGTATATACCTATTTGCAGTTAACATCTTCTTTCCATTTTTTGTCCAAAGGGGAATTTTATCAGCTTCAAAATGTCCTGGTGGAGTAGCTTCAGATAGGTTATTTAGAGATACACAGGTCATATGCCCAGGTAATCCTGCAAATTTGGCGACTCCTTCATTCTGGACTTTAACACCATTTTCTAATTGTAAACAGTTCATCAATGACATCCACAATGGTTTTGGAGAAGGGAAAACCCATGACAGTACATCTGCAGTCAAATGTACGACACTGCCGCTCTGTAAATATTAACATATTAAATTAACTATAAGTTCATAAAAATACAACAAGTGAGTAGTTTAACTATTTTAGTCACAATATAAGAACTGTATAATATTCGTCTAAAATTATATTAATAATTTAAAAAAAAAATATATAAAATGATTATGGATCATTAGGATAGTTATTATTTTATTAGTAGTATTGATACACAAGCAAAATATCAGAAATCCGGACTATGGGTCTTTAGGGGCCATTCTCCTTCTCATGACTATAGTATATAGTAGTCATTTTATGCTAATAAAAAATTTAAAGCACCTACGTTGAAAAGAAGAAACAATGTTCCAAATGTGTATTACCTGAGTAAATAAAGCAGCTGTAGGAGTATCAATTACAATGCCCGGTGATTTTATGAACCCAGTTAAGCTACCAATGCGCTCACTCCCCGCTCCGGTTTGTTTTACTATGAAACGCATTGTAAAATGAATAATTACTTTATAAAAACAAAAAAATAGAAAAAAAAGCAGAAGGTAACTCTTTAATTGTTTTGTTTCCAAAATTTGCGATTATGGATAACCTCAAAAGTTGAATCAAGTAGTGTCTGTCAAATGTCAATGTCACTGTTACTTTGACATTTATGATCGGATATAACAACTTATTTATTTATTTTTAGTCGAGTCTAGTCAACAAGTTAATAAACGTGTTAAGTACACATAAGGCGCCTAAAAATATATGCGTCAGCTCATTCGATTCGTAATTACGCCTGGAAAAGTTTTTATAAAGTATTAACTAGCACAAAAAGACAGATGACAAGTTATTTGAAAAGTAGTAAACATAAATAAGAAGAAAAAGAAGAATGAAAAGCATGAATTAAATATAATCTTTGATATTCCAATTCTTAGTCTCAATTAATATACACCGTTTTGTAGTTTGTTTTATCTAAAATAAATATATTTTTCAAATATCATCTATTAAAACTGTCTATTCTATCCATTGGCCAATGATTGTGCAGGAGCACAAGCGTTCGAAAATATTTAATATTGACATTTCTTATTCTGGTAACGAAGTAAAGCGCGGCGTTGAGTTCCGCCTCCAAAATTCTTCTTTCTAAACATTTTTACACTAGGTTCATATCCTTTTATGTGCGGCATACAGTGTGAAGCTAAATTTTTTTGAATATTTTTTTAAATAACTTGTTCAGATTTTAGTATATTTGTAAAACGTTTAAGCTCCATTATTCGTTAAGTATTAATTAGTGCAATAGAATCTGACCCTCATTTCAAAGGAAGGGGTTGTTCTCCCTTCTAAGCTTTATTGTCTTGATGAATATTAACCGAGGCAATAAGCCTAATATTAATTAACTTTATTTATTTAACAACGACGTTATTAAATATGACATGAGATTGTAGGTATGAGTGCTTTGCAAAATTAATCTTCTCTCTAAAACTTAAATATTAAATGGTTTAATAAAAACCTCATTTTAAATAGATATTCATGACAAAATTCGGTTTTATTTCCAAAATAAGCGTTGTCGTTTAGTATTCTACCTTTAGGCATTTCATTGCTTTTTAATTAAGTTATATTTGAAGTAATCATAGCTGTGGGGTTATAAGTTATTCTCGTAAATGCCCGAGGATAAAAAAACAACGACATGAAAGATACTTATGAATTACAAAACCTATTTCAATGCAAATATCTGAACGTTTTAAGATAAAATATAGAATCAATAAAATGCTTACACGACAAACTAAAATTTTATTACACGAGGCAATATTAGTATCGTAATAAAAACATTGTTTTAGTACAGAAGTTTTAAAAACCATCAAATTTTACGATGAAAAGTTTTATGACAAGAAATTTCGAACCAGCATGGCAGAGCAAAAAATAATCTCAATTACCAAATGCTAATCGCTATATAATTTTCATTTAAATGCACAGTAGATAATAATGGGTATCAAAAATTTTCAAAATGTAAAGAAACTTTTTCCCTTCTTGTTTTTTGTGTCAGCTTTATCTAGCTGATTTGAATAAATACAAAACAAAGCAATGATATTTTTCAGTTTCCAAAAAAACATATCTCTATCACCACCATCTGTGGAGAATTTAATATTTGTTCAGTCGTAGTAATGGCTGTTTGTTCTTGATTTTTAATATAGCCCGGGGTCGTTGGCTTGCAAAACAATATACAAACTACAAAGACATTGAAACAAAGCCGTTGTGCCACGTATTCTCATAAAGTCCGGCTATTATACATAAAAATTAATTAATGTGAGTCAGCGTAGGTTTTCGCAGCCTGGAAAAATATTCTGCATGCTAGGAGGGTGGAGGGACTCGCCATTATAACTTTTGCACATGAGCAGGCGTGGTCATGCCCCTGCGCGCTAGTGCATTAATGCCTTATAGAACTTAATGCGAGCTTGCATGCGGACCTCTCGTGTCCGTAACGAGCCTTGCCAAAGATTATTCTGTAATAATACCAGTTAACAGTACCAGTTAAATTACATTTTTTTTTATCTATCGATTATAACTAAAGTGCAGCTTCACGCTGCAACCCGCACACAGCTGGATAGGCAATTTAGTGTTATGACACTCCGTCACACCTGCAACTACCTACAAATATTGTTATTTTTTATAAGACCAGCGATGTTTAGAATTATTGGACGCCTTAATTATTTATTAAAATTTTATATTTAGTGCAACATTTCGCTTTCGAAAAAAAATGACACTATACGGTACTAATATCTACAATTTAGGATATACTGTACGAAAAATCGATATTCGAAACAGAATAAACATATAACGGAAAACGGTATATCGAATATAAAATGTAAAAATACTTATAAACAGAAATTGTAAAATATTAAAAGTTCATATGATAAAAATAGCACTCTCATCCTATTTCAGCTTAAATACATTTTAGATAATCTTTTCTTTGTGTACTCTAATCTATGGCGGTAACTCATCTGGCAGCCGGTAGCTAAAAGTCTGTAAGCCTTTTGTGCCGTCTTGGAAATGTGTTCCCGTGCGCGCTGTGCACATGCACATATTGTGATTTTAATTTACATATGAAACGGTTTAAATTTGGTAGACCAATTAAAAGTATTAAAAGTAGCAGAGTAGTTTGTACGGTTCAAAGGAAACCGTGTTTGTACATAAAAAAAGGAATTTGTATTTTTTTTATTAATAAAAAATTAAGATTTATAACGTTCGTAGATTTTTTTAAATCAAATTTTGTTTTGTAGATTCTTTAATTAACAAAGTTTTTTTAAGGTTAGTTTGTTTAACGCAATTTGACTCTCGGTTAGAAAACGTATTAAAATTTGAACGTACGGGGACTCGAACCCGCGCCTCCTGAGAACAGACTAGGATATTATAAATTAAACACATACGAGAAATATGCAAAAATAACAAAAATATATAAACGAAATAAATTAATTAAAAGTCAGCAAAAACAAAAACTAAAATGTAAATAGAATAAATAAAGATAAAACGCTGGATTCACGTCACTTCAATTCCGGTAATTGCATAAGTAAATAAGCAAGAAGAGCGAAAATAACGTTTTGTGAACACACTTTATATCATTTCTTTTGTAATATCGTAATAAAGTCGTAATAAATAGGCGACATTTCTTCATCAAATTGTTCACACTTCGCTGTACGAGTATTTACTGTGTATATAATTCCCAACGCTCTCACGAGTCTGTCTTGCTCGTCATATTTACGCAAATTACGTTACTGAAAAAAATTTTTTTTGTTGTGTTTTGATTTGTTATTGTTATATAAATACTAAAATAATTGGTTTATTTTTTGATGTTATGAGATAGGTTATAATTTAATTTAATTTTGATAATAAACCTTGTCAATCAAAAGGCTGTTTTTTGCGTTGGTTGTTACTTTCTAATTTTAGTATTAAAACAATGATTCTTTTAAATATATTTTTCTTAAATATTATTTTTATAATTTTTATGATAAAAAAAAACTTTGTTACACGAATGGTCTTAATTCTTTCAAAAGACGGAACAACAGAAAGAAATTTAGTCGATATCTACCTACGCTTTTCCAACATTATAACAATTATACCTCAGTTAAACGACCGCTTCCAGCGATATTCTCACTTTGACATCTAAAAGAGATTCAAAGCCATTTTAAAATATCCCAACTAGCAACTAAAACCTAAATAGATAGTCTCGTAAAATCCTCTTCATTCAACGTAACCAATCCCTAGTCACTATAATCCAAGTAACTGGATGGTTTGACAATGGAGCCAAATTATACAGATGGGAATTAATCAGAGCTAGCAACGACTGTTTCACTAAGTTAAGGTTACTGAAGGGTACGCTGCGTAGAGGCTTACTACATTTTGAGTGAATGGAGGAAGGATTAATATTGTATACAGATGTTACTATAGATTATAAGAGAGATTGTTATGTTTGTCTTGCTTCTTATATCTCTTTAATGGGGTTTAAATTATACATAACGTGACGTCGTGGTTCAGTGGTACAGCGTTTGATTGTAAACATGACGGTTGTT
>DWAO01007505.1:0-10146 GCA_018230605.1 Heliconius congener
CTTTTATTGTTATCAAAATTATTAAAATGACAAATTAAAGGAACAAAGGAATAAAAATATATTTTAATTTCTTCGCTCTAGTTTCGAGGCAAAGCGCGGCGTTGATTTGCGCCACTCAACATGCAATGGCTTGAAAATTCGGCGGAAAGTGAGAAACGCAGTGTGTTAACTCTAGGTTCCCTCTGCCTATCCTGTTGCGTGAAGATTCTAATCATAGCTTTGTGTTTTTTATGTAAATATTTTTTTATTCACACCTACATTATCGGTACAGTTTAATAATAATTAAAAGAAATAAGTTCCCCGACGAGCGATGTGATGTTCGACATTGTCTCCTTGTACAAAGAATGAAAAAAGGACAAATTACACTGCCTACTAGTAAACAAAAAAGAAAAAATGCTAAACAAAAAGGAAAAATGGTTTTTTGCGTCACTAACAATAAAAAATAAAGTATATTTTACTTACTGCATTCAAAAGTGTTTCCATTAATTTTATTCAATATCTTTAATACTAAAAAAAAAGTGAATCATTAAGAAAAATAGCATAGATGTCGAATCTTGAAAGTCCTAGTTTTTAAATTTATCTTGACAATAACGGCATTTATGTTTTCAAATTTGGTTTAATTATTAATTTAAATTATTTATCATCTTATCCATTGTGATAGTCAAAAAAAATCTGGGAACCATAATTATGTAAAGAAGAAACTACTAATACAGCAGTTTGTCTATTAAATTTTTATTGAATAATTTTGAACTCTCGGCTAGCGCGCGCGCGATAAAACACGACACTAAGTCACGTTAAAACGGTGCAGTATAAAACACATAAAAAGATGTTCTATGGGGAACGAATGTGTATTAATACTAAGTTCCCAGGTTCCCTCCGCCTACCCTGCTATGTTCGGGTTACAGCATAAGTGAGGAAATATGTGCTATTTTATGTATACCTAATGTATTTAACATTATGCATATTATATGAGTTCCAAGAAGACCAAAAGACGAATGTGAATGTATTCATCATAAATTGGAGGTCAAGTTAATAAAAATAATTTAAATAATGAACCTTGAAGACTGGCTTTACGTAATAAGCAGCAGTATGTAACAGTCACCTAATAATAAATAAACAAATGCTACAGCTAATGATACCGTTTCATAAGTTACAGCTAATATAATAATATGCTTAAGAGCTTTGCTTAGCTTTGAACTTAAAAAAGTCCAAAAAGTAAGCGATTTATAAAAAGTTACCAAGACGAAAACATAAGAATCACAATCAATAAAAAAGAATACGCTTAATTTGTTTTTCCATAAATCTTTAAATTAAAAGAAGTGGCCATCATATTTACAGTTAACTATAACCACAATGTGCCTCGACCATTTTATAAATATTAATAATGTGTAGAGACACTCCGTTCTCCACGCACCGCCCTATTTTTAACAGAGCATGTCACGTGGCGATGCTCAACGCCTCACTGCGCGTACACTAATCAAGCTGCTCTACGAGAGTGCAGAAATGAAAATATTAATTAGATACTATTTTCAGCTTCACGCTGTATCCCGCATATAGCAGGTGTCTAGGCAGAGGGAATCTAGTGTTAAGACACTTCGTTCCCTATTTTCCGCCAAATTCTGAAGACATACATGTTGAGTGGCGGAACTCGACGCCGCGCTTTGCCTCGATACCAGAGCGAAGAAATGAAAATATAAACGTATATAAATATATTTTTTTCGGGTGGGGACCGAAGTTCAAATCCACAATGCGTTTACAGTTACATACATGTGCCCCTGCGCCACGACCGGCCACAGAGACCGGCCACGCCGGTGAGTGGTAAGAGAAGTAGGGCGAGACCTCCGTTGACCTTCGAAAACACAGTATCTAAGAAACTGGAAGGTCACGTAAAAAGCATGAGGACCCTCCGGAGGGCATGTATGAAGAGGTTGATGACAGTGGACGAGGCGAAAGAGGTATGTAGAGACCGTAGCGTTTGGCGCTCTGTTCTCTCTGACTACCCTGCTAGGGATAAAGCGTGAAGCTAGTAGTAGTAGTAATATTAGAAATAATAATTGTTAGCATATTTTTTTGGAAACTCACAAAACCAATTTCAGCGGCCGGTCCAGTGACGTCCGCTATACCAACGCCCACTCGGAGGGCGCTGATTGTTGATATCCAACATAAGGCACATAGTAAAAACCATAGTCTGGCCATCTGAAATAGAAAATGTACAAAAATTATATGTACTCGTTTTTAAGATAAACATTATTTAATGTAATGTTGTTGAAGTTAAGAAATAACATTCGTTTGAGTAATTAGATATAACAAAATTGTAACTGATTGCTGTCTGTACATTGAAGATAAGAAAATCAATTATTGGCATTAATAAGGACCAAGGTTATTATGTCTGTTTGAAAACTACTCAAAAGTAACTTTATTTTCCGATATTTTCAAAGTGTATCATTCCTTTTTCTAAAGTGTAAAATGCTTTCTAGCACTTACAAATAATACTAGTTTTTGTACCATAATTTTTCATTAAATTTAAATTACATCGAAGTGATATCGATTAACTACTCATGTCATTCCTGTAGCATTATCTATAAAAAAAAATCCTATCATATAAGATGACGCGCTATAACGCCAATTCGTGATTCCGATCGCGCGTAGACCACTGACATTGACAATCGCCCGGTTCCGTACAACGTGATCTGCAGACTGTAGTGTGTGACACTAGTATGTAGGAAAGTCCTATCATTAGACACGTACCGTGTGTTCCTTATTATACGGAAATTATCTTAAAATGTTATGGTTTATTGCTATTTATATGGTTATTGAAGTGATCTTGCATGTTTTTACTATAGTTTGTACAAAGTTAGCAAAGTTGAGGAGATATTGTTACAAAAAAATTGCAGTCTAATCTAAACTTAAGATACATATATTGTTTACGATATACGATTTCTATTAAGTGTGCTACATAAATTTTTATAAATAATATGACAATTTATTAAAATGTAATATTTATAACAGCGCGCAACATGACATGAAAAAACAATATTCAATTTATATTTTTATTGATCTCCTAGTTATAATTTATCCATTCGAAGCTATTAACCTTATTTTTATTTTTGTAGGAAAATCGTTAGGCTAACGTACACAAGGAAAATTACGAAAGTTGAACCTGAAGGCAATGAACTCCAGGTCATTGTCTTAGTACTGACAAGACAAGTGGAGTTTTATTACACTAATTGTACTCAATGGTCACTGATAGGTACTGCTTTACGATTTACTCTAACTAATATGATATGAAAATTATAATAAAAATTTTCGTTCTGAAATATATTACAAGATAATGCTCAAATATTTAATAAAAAAACCCGGTCAAATGCGAGTCGGACTCGCGTAAGGTTCCGTACCAGGTATAGAATTTTATGTTTCAAAGGGAAGTACAATTTATAAGAGTTGACAAACGCACTAATTTTGTATGAAATCAATTACAATTATAAGTTTGTAATTTTTTTCTCTATGAGATCTCCATAAATTTTCACTTTTTGAATTTTTTCTCTATTTATACTGCAAATATTTACTCCTTGCCAAATTTCAGAACAGTAGGTCCATGTGAAGTTACACTATGGTTTTGATTTACCAAGTCTTATTGCTTGTTGTGTTTTCTTTCAATTTGCCCAAATATTGAAGGCACAAAAAAGAAAAAAAAATGACAAGTACTTTAACTTCGCAAGTGAGAAAGTTGAGGTTATAATATAAGTACCGCATACGTATAGATGTAAATACTGACAAGCTATTATAAGTATTTATGTTCTACACTAGACTCTAGAGGAATGCATCGAGTTTCACAAGTTACACTTTCACAGTGTAGAACTTCCATAGTTTTGCTAATATCATGTATCGATATTACTTACTGATATTATTAATAATTAGTGCATAAATTTAATCACAATATTGCGTATTTATGATGATGACGAGTAAATGACACTTGTAAGCATTTATATCTTCATGCATACCTTAATGTCACAGTACTCTAGTACACAGTGCGAGGGTTATGGTACTGCCAGTTGGATAATTTAGAATGCTCAGATTAAAATTCTTTAATTGCTACTATCTTATAGGACCAATCGCGATTTCCTTTTCTGCCACTCAACATGCAATGCATCTCACGCAATCTGGGAAGAAAATAGAGAACTGCATATTCTCTACCTTTACTGTTGTATCTAAAAAAACAAATTCACTATAGAAACTAGATTATACTCGGCAAAGCTATAGGCAAATTCAAATATTATTTTAACGTCAATCAGGTAAGGTAGGTTACCTGCAGGTAATACAGTTCTAACATTTAATTTGATTTTTTTTTTATAATGTAATTTCATTTATTTAAAATACATTTTAAAGATACAACATACAATATAATATTATAAAACACGTTTTAAGTGCTTACTATTGTTTTTTATAAAAATTAAAGAATACATTTAATGCATAGACGGTGTCAAGGTAATTTTTGTTTAATAATATTACACAAATAATATCCATCTCTTATACGTGATTTCATAATGAATTATAAAATATGCTATTAAATATATTTTTGTATAAATATAGCATAGGTTAATAAATAGGTAGATTGCTTTTGCTAAAGATGTCGTAAATTGCAAGTAAACTTCATGTTCTCATTTCGTAAAATATAAAATTTCCTGTGACTATGTAGTAAGCATGTCGTGAAGTAGATAAGATCAATACAATAAAGGTTTTTGTTCTGAAACTTATAAAACTTAATAATCTTAATTAGTTTCTTTTACGTTCTGTAGAAGTTGGATTATATTGATATTTTATATATTTTAGCACTTATACTTTGAACAAATCCTCACAAGCAACATTACGAAAATAATTTGATTAACAATGTACTGAAGTAGCAAATCTATTTTTAAATAACCTTTAAAATCTGGTATTTTCTGATTTTAATGTTATTCTTAGAATAAACATTTTTAAAAATATAACTTTAAATTTTTAGCAAGGCACATTTCTATTTAATAACCTCTATTCAAATAACAATACGGTCAACAAGCCGTGGCCGCCTTTAAGTTACCTGTATCCTTTTTGCCTAATCACTTCAATGTAGGAACCTAACCTAGCCCCAATTTTATGAGTAACAACTTTTCAATTCATATTATTGTAAATCATTTTATTGTTAATTAAAAAAAAGCACGAGCACTTAAAATAAACGAAATAGTAAGAAAATAAAATGCAACTTCGTGTATTTACCATATTTGTCAGTTCTCGCCTATCGCAAAGTGGCGTTATCCAGTTTTTTATTTTGGCATAAAAATAAGACAAGAGTGAAGACTATAAGCTTAAATATTTTTTTTTAACCTTACAATAATAGTTTGGTTTTAAAAAAAAAATCGTACTTTATGTTTAAAATTTGTAGTTGACATTAAAATTATTATTATTAAAATTCATATAACAATATTATTTTAGCATTATCGTAGTTTCTTTATCTTCAATCGTTGATAAACAAAAGTAATGGACAAAACAAACAAATATTATCTGATATACCTATTCCTTTGTTCAAAACACTTAAATTTAAACATCCAAAAAAAACCTTTTAAGTTCACTTTTTCTAAATTGAAAAGGTAAATATGAGAAACATGAACTTTGTTATGGCTATTGTATTGTTTACCTTGAATTTTGACCAATCCCAATTCCACCGAATTATATTAAAGGATTGCAATATTTTTTCATATTAATCACTAAATTATAAGCACGAAAATTAAGGCAACAGGCAAAAGAAATGTGTAACTTTAAAAGAACAAAGATGTTTTGACAACAAATACGCGTGTTACACGTTTTAATGCAACGAAAAATACGACTCCCACTGTCTGAGTGTTGTATGAGACTGTTATAATAGATTGTTCACTTGCCCAGTGCGCACTGCCTATAGGTAATTTATAATTCTTTGTAGAATTGCACTCGACACTTCAAGACCAGTTAGTTTCAAATGAAATACAATCTTTGCTGTTCATTCCGTAAATAATGTTAAAATCATTTTTTATTAAAGAACCATGTCAATTGTAAACAAGCACGTCAAATAGTGTTTAACAAATAATCATTTCAGTACTGTAGGAGCATGAGGTCATGCAATCTTTTTAGTAATTTGAAATTACCTATTGTGCTTCTAAAACATATTTTTTAATGAATCTATCAAAAAAAATTTTTTAAGCTACAAGGGTGGGATACCTATAAGATCGTAAGAGGCAGTTTGAGTTCACAAAAATTATCTTTTAAACATTTATTCATTAGTTACGGTTTTCCACGCATTTTTTTTTACATTTCTTTTCAGGCCATAAAATAAAGGAAGGAAGGAAGGGAAGTATCACCAGCGTGTCACGAGTGCAATGCGCCAGTGGATTCAGCGCATCACACACTGGCCGAATGCCCGGCTTGGGCCCCACAGCGCCATGTTTTGATGGATGCAGACGGCAGGGACCTCTCACTGTCAAGTGTGGTGGGGGTCATGCTAGATAGTGAGAGGTCTGCCATGGTCTCCTTCTGCAATTCTGTGATGGCATTGAAGGAGGCCGCGGAGCGGGTGCGCGAGTCCAGCGCAAATGCAGGCCCGCTTCGTCGTCGTAGGCTAGGGAATAGGAGATGGCAGTATGCTCATCTCCAACTCCCGTTACCCTAGAGTCACTAATGGAGCCTGCTCAAGCTTACCCTAAAGATGACGGTTGCCGGCGACGAGACGCGATAGGCGGGCTTTCCACCGAGTTGCCGTAGTGGAATGCGCGAACGATCCTGCGGCGTCTCTGCTTAGGTTGGGAGGTCTCGCTGGGTTTTAGTGGGTAGTATCGAGTTCATTCTCCGGTAAGCCCGTACACTCACACACAGTACCGTTCGTTCGGTCTGCGTAAATTGCATATCCCAGCGTTAAAAAAGAGAAAAGTTTGTCGCCATAGTCATAAAAGGGTTAAAAACATTAAATATATTTTTTTAAACCAATATAAATTTACTTTACCTTTCTTAACGGCGTCACATTATATTCGACTGTGAAGCTTGGCAGTGGCAGAGATGTAAGATCAGCGTTCATATTAATCAAAAACCTATGTTTACAAGATGTAACCACGTCACTGATTTATTCCTTTATTTAAAAATTAAAATCAGTAATATATTTTAGATATTCAAGAAGTGTAAGTTAAGTAGTAGATAATATATTTAGTAAGAAAATTGCTTGAATGTTGTGATTTCAATGTTTGGATATCTCACTAGGATTCCCTTTGCGTATGTATCTAATGATAACATTTATTCTGGTAGCTTGTACAAATAACACTCCGAACACATTCTGCTCGCCTCGAGACACTAAAAAAAGGTTTTAGTGATATTGATGTCAAGTTTACCCAAACGTTCTTTTTTACCAAGACCTCAGTTGGTCCAGGTTGATCCTTGTTAGAAATTTGCTTTTACAACACTTGAAACTTAAGATTATAAATTCAAATAATTTTATTAAAAATAAGAAGTTACATCTTAATTTTTTGAACGTCAAATAATTTACCACCAGTTCACTTAAGTTAATGCCTCAGACCTGAGGAGAACCGGCGCAAGAAGCACTCAGCGGGAATTATTTTTTAAAATCATTAAAATAAATTTTTATGAAATTATTTTTTTAAAATCATTAATCTTTATACAAATACATAGTTAATGGGGGAACTCAACGCCGCGCTTTGCCTCGACACTAGAGCGAAATAATGGAAATATAAATTTAAGTAATTATATAATTTCCTTGAGTGGGGATCAAACTCATAGGTGTTAGCCCTATTGGTTTTTACAGCGACGTCTGTGAGTGACTGAACTCTATTATTTATATACCAAACTAAAAAAAATATCTTAACGTTCGAGAACTAACGCCTAAATAATTATAAATTACTTAAAAAAAAAAGCTTTACTTCTATATACAACTTTTTTTTTCTGATGGACTTAATGCTGTTGACCTGGTATGGTCTTGACAGCGTCACCGGGCTGGTTTACTACTATATACTACTATGTTAATAAAATACACACCTCATAAGAGAAAAACATTAAATTAATTTTGTTAATATTATTTTCTTAGTTCAAATTTGCCGCCATAAATTATACTGCTTTCGTCATTATAAAATAGATAAATAATATTCGTTGACAACGACATCTATGGTAAAGGTACATTCAACTTAATTGAAATATTATTTACTAGATGTCACTACTAGTTAAATTAAGCGTCATGCATAACTAGCTTAACATTTAGTTTTAAATAGGTAATGATCATATTGCGATAAGTGGTTTGTAACTGTAGTGAAAATGCATTGAATTGTAATTTTCATACTGTGACAAGTATTGTCTAGTTTGGATTTGTTTTGCATATGTTAATTATAATCAATATTATATCATTTCAAGCACGTGAGACGTCCAAAGATGGCGGCGTTATATTGCCGCCGGCATACATTGCTCACATACCTATTCGAGGCAGTTGATACGGATTGATCTAAAAATGAAATTTATGTAAATCATGTAATTCTAATTGTTGGAACAAGTAAAAACTTATCTTAGGCACTTGCTATCAAGTTATTTCACTTCAAACCTTATCTGTCATATCTTATCCAATATGGACGCTGCTTACCAATTGCATGAGTGGCACAATTTATATATACGATGCTATCTTTAAAATCATTATCATAGTGGATTTGGCAAGCTGTTTATATCAAACCCATCACAGGGACAAATAAATAGGCTTAGGAAACAAAATAACGTTTTACTTAAAATCGGTTGTATTTACATTTCGTCCATCGTAGAAAATCAATAAGTGTTCAACATCACAAATAAATAAAAATCGTACTAAGGTATTCACATTAGTCGTACATCGTACACAATATGTGACAGTTCATTCTTACCATAAACGAAAGGAGACGATACAATTAATAAAGGGTGATTTAATTTAATTTATTTCAATGTCAATCCTTAATAAAGGTCAAGTATTTGTATCGATGAAAATTCAACTAAATATGTATTTCGATAGGACCCTCTCACACGAGCGGCGGGATGTTATAGCATGTAGCAATTCACGTGCACTCGGCGTATCGTCGGGGGGTCGTCGTACAGTACACGGGGCGCAATGTATCGCGTGCGAGGTGTACTTTTCCACGCACGCGGCGCGTTGCCGCCGCTCGGCGAGGGGTCGGCCGTCGGACGCCGCGCGGCGGGAGGGGCGGCGGCAAATCGAACGAGGCCACGCGCCCGACTCCCTGCCCCCGCGCCCTCCGCCCCGCCCGCCGCCGGCCCCGACGCGTCCCTTCTTCGAAATATACCGACCTACGTACTAATTCCTCATCTAACCTAGAAATCTCTTATTCCGCACCACGAAAGATGAAGCATCGAACTGCGGGCTCTATATCCTATTAACAATATGGACAAAATTACAGGCAGGTAAGGTGGTCGTCGCGCCGCGGCGACCGACGCGCTCTTTATCAGTCGTCGGGTCGGGGAGTGCGGCGGGCGGCAGCGAGCGCGCGATGTTCGAGATAATGGCAAAATTGTGATGTTTTTCTAATATTTGCAACGAAAAATTTCGTAGGCGACTGAAATCGACCGGACACTCCCGCGTCGGCACCCAGCTCCTCCAGTTTCAAATAAAAACTAGGATCGGAGGGTATCAATTGTATTTACTTTGCGAGAGGAGTGTAGAAATCGAAGGCTTTGCGGGGGCGATCACTTAATTCATTGAACATAACAGAGCGTCAAATGAATACTTTAATCACACTATTTTTTACATTACTGAGTGAGAACTCTCAGGCTTCCCTTACACTAAATATGTACACACAAACTCTCATCGACAACAGGAAAATGAAGAATTGAGCTTTGTGACTTAATTGCTTACTCTATATTATTAATTAATACAGCCGTGCCGGATTGTCTATATTTCATTACAATGTGAATTATACTACTGTTCATATAGAAAAATATCACAACTTCACCATTCGGGCATATATTAAAGGTTAACCTAAATACAGAGTGGATATTCACTTAGAAATAAAGTTTCCGAAAACACATTTGTACATTTCATGACAAAATTCAACTGTATTCTACTAGTCTTAAAATTAAATTAGATTGCTCGAAAAACAAATTGATACACGA
>DWAO01007506.1:0-10144 GCA_018230605.1 Heliconius congener
TGTGCGGGATACAGCGTGAAGCTGATTTATTTTATTTATTTAGCAAGAAGTTTTGTATTGCATACAAAGTTGCACCTATCATCGCTCCCGTCACGGAGAACGCGCGCCCGTGCACCGGAAAAGGGACCAGACTATTGAACTTTTGGCCGACGCGACGAAAAGGCAGTGAGTGTTGCGTGTGCCGTGACTTTAATGATTTGCTGTGACACCCATAAATGGACGATATAATAAACAATGTAACCCAAAAATATATATTAAAGGAATTTATTAATTATGATATTAAAAAAATGTTACTGTAGTTGCAAAAAGTGGGAATTGACAGCTGTTATATTAGGTATGTATTACCGCTTATAGGTATACGATCAGTTTAAAAGGATTTGCGACGCCTTCACGCATTCACTATGTAACTTTTAAACTGCATAATATAATTGGCTCATACACAATACAATTATCCCATATATAGCAGGGTAGGATGAGGGAACCTAGTGTTAAGACACTACGTTCCCCATTTTCCGAATTTTCGAATTCTGAAAGCATTGTGTTTTGAGCGGCGGCGCTGCGCTTTTTGCCTTTGTACCAGAGCAAAGAAATAAAAATATTAAAAAGAATAATTCATTCCCCCGAGTGGGAAACAACCCCACAACTGCCGCGTTACAGTCACACACTTGTGCCCAAGCCCCACGACTAGCCTCGCAACATAATTATTGTCAGTAATAAAATAAAAAATGTAATTCAACTCATACCAAATTAAAATTCAAACGTCGACCAACTCTCATACTGGTGCTTGACGACTGACTTAAATAAGCATAAATAGCAAAAAATTAAAAATAGATTAAAAACATGATAAGACGATAAAATTCTTGACTTGGTTGTAAAATTAAACAATACGACGTAAGCACTAAAGATTAAATTTGTAGACATAAATGATATCAAGGTCGTGGCAAAAAATAAATTTAAACAGAGACGTTCAGGGAAGTGGAAGTAAGTTTTGTTACACGCGGCATCCTGCATTACGCAAGTTAGATTTAATATAGCAATTAGTATGGAAATCTTTCGTCGCGCTCCACGAAATGTTACGACAAATGTAGTAAACCAGATCACGGCGTCGGATTAATTCATTTATTTAACCCGTAACTTTACCATGAAATTGTTACCCAATAATCACTGTAAAACACCCATAAGTTATAATAGAATAGAATAAGATATAATCTTGGTTAAATTACAAATGCAATTATTAAAAGCGATAACTTAGAATTGGTAACAAAGAGCATTTTAATATTGATTTATTTCACGACATTCTTAGAGAAACTGCGTTTATTTGATTTTACAAAACATGTTCCAACATAAACTATACTGTGACAGTTTCACATTCAACACAACCTACATAGCTGCATCAAGTGTGCCATGGGAGAATATTTTCTTCTGCATCGACCATAATTTATGGAAATGGATATTATAGTCATAACCCCGCGCCTACAACATAATTGTGATATTATAATTAATAGCCGGAATTAACTCCAACATAAAGCCAACTGTCCGTAAAGACTAAATCTATGGTGGTAACGTTATTAAACTTAAAACTTAAGTACAGTTTTTAGAACGTTATTATCGCAAATAACTAAATCATTAACAGAAATTTAATATATTCAAATTTTCACTTTACAATTACCTATATTTGTATAAGAGAAAACTCGAGGTAGGATTTAACATCAACAACAAATCTCGATATGAAATTTATAAGCTTTATGAACATTAAACTGGTGCCAACTGTGATTTAGTAGCGGACACGCTGAAAGGGGTACGTTCAACTTTCTTCGACAGTACAAACACTGTTGCCACACATAATATGAGCTTGTAAATATTGATTATAGATTAATAAATAAATTGTCAGTCCCTACATATAAACATAACCTTTAAAAAAAATTATAATAAATATATTGATACTATATTTATGTTCTCCCGAAAAGACCAAAACTTGGAGATTTTTTTTAGTAAACAAAAATAATATATCGAAACGATCCTACGTACTTCATAAATTTTGCACTGTATGAAATATATAACATGCCTACGTTATTTAAATATTCAACAGAATATAATTCTTACTTAAATGCAATATGATGCAAAATATGAAAAATATTTATTAATATTCTAAAAGCTGAACATAGTAAACATTTAAATATTATTAAATTTTAACAAGTAAGAGCGTTCCCAATAATGTCATTTTCATTTTAACTTTATAGAAATAGACGAAAGTTGCAGCTACATCTAATATCAAAGATCGCTATGTTTTACAGACTTCGTGACAAGAGGTCAGGGTGTGGATACAAATAACTAAATTCAAGAGATATAAAGAAAAGGTAATATTGTACGGTGAAGTTGGACCTGTTTGTTAATGTTTCGTTTTCTGAAATGTAATGTTTTTTAATTTGTTGCACAAGTGTGTGACTACAAATGCGACTAGTTGTTGTGGGTTCGATAATTTCAATATTTAGTGGTTCGAGAATTTCAATATTTAGTATTTTCATTTCGTGGCTATGGTGTCGAGGTAAAGCGTGGCGTTGAGTTCCGTCACTCAACTCGCAATGCCTCGGGAATTCGGAGGAAAACGGGACACGGGGAACATAACACCAGGTTCCCTGTGTCTACCCTACTGTGTGAATGATACAGCGAGAAGTTAAACCAAAAAATATATATTTTATAGGACATATAAAATAAATTTTAATAATTTTATAATCAGTTTTCATCTTGCAAAACTATAAAAATTAAGTGCAGCGAAATTTAATTGTTAAATAAAAATAGCTACACTAATTAAACTTCGTGAAGTGTGTATGTCTGACAATTGCAGCTTAGCGTAATGGTTCAGATTTTTCATTTAAAAGTATAATCATTTTCATGAAATTCTATAAAAATTTAAAAACAATTAAAGAAAAATAATCTGTAACATTATATTTGTAGAATAATAAAAAAAAACATAAAATTATTGTTAAACAACAGGATCACCTATTAAATATCGTAAGATCCCTAAAGACTTTCAGCGAAATAACAACTGATTTCTGTAATATATTATAGAGATGATAAAAATTGAAATTTCCAAATTCGACCACTACCACCGAATTTTCCTTCACAAATCACAGTATTGATTTTTTTTACATGAAAGATAATGAGATTACTTAACAAATATATGTGTCACAGCACTACTGAGGTGTTCACCTTATGGTATCTAAATCGATCGTGTGTAACTAATAAATGAAAGTACGCCGATAAAAACAAACAGAGTTCATGATAAAATAACTTTCACAAAAATGTTTTAAATTATTTATTTTTTTCAAAAGGAAAATAAATATAAATTATAGGATTTTTTTTAGTATTTTTTCTAAGTTCACCTGTAGATAACCGTTCCCACTTTAAAGAGCGAGAAAATAAAAACATAAAACTTTTCATTTCCTCGAGTGTGAATCGAACCCAAAACAGTAGCACGCTTGAGCCTCTGCGCCACGACAGGCCAATCAAAATTTAAGCAGAACAATCTTAATGAAACTACAAATATTTATTTAAAGTGTTTTATGTTTTTATTACTCACAGCCTTCATAGTAGAGATAAATGTGGTGTAGTTTTAAAAGTGAACGGAAATCACAAGTTCCAGTTTCAATAATTTCGCACACAATGCCGGTACCACTTGCAAGCGTCGATTCGCAATTAATAAACGCGTTGACCTACTCTCCGCTCTCCGGTATACGGAATATTGTCGAATCATTCTTTTGATGGTAATTAATTTAATAAAAAAAATGTATAATTCTATTTTGTCTTACTAATTATATTGCGATAACACTAACAGAACTTTCTTACGGTTTCAATTTATATGTTTGTTTAAAGCTTTTGAGCTTTTTTAGCTTATGTAAAAAAATTTTAAGGAACCGTTATTATTCTTATATAATTGTTGTAAAGTATTACTCACTGAGGACTTGTTTCGTCCAATCACTCTTTTAACGCTTATGCACTTTGGAAACGTGCTTGATGTCATTGAAACAGTCAAACGATACCTACGCGGTAACCTTTATTTTTTATATAAATTCTTAAGGCTGTACTTAAGAAACATAATTTAAATCAATTGGAATAACTTTGCATAATAAGTGAGCTGCTTTTTAAGAAGAAAAAAAACAACAATTCTCACCATATATCAAGTCCTTGTTCATCGATTGTGATAATATAAAGATCACAAATAAAACCTAGCGCAATCGGTTACATCAAATCTGAACAAAACCACTATCACTACACCATAAGGCACATTCCACTTCCACAAAACGAACACAGAGCCTGCAAATTCCACAGCGCAGGAAGAGTTACACACGTTTCCTCGGACACTGCTAAGACAATAACTTAACAGAACGAAGTAATGTCACCAACGATTCGCAGAGCGAATTATAAACATCTCTAGAGGCACACGCCGTTTAAAAGACGACAGTTAAACCGACATCACCGGTCTATATTGTTCCAAATTTGTTTTCGAAAAGTCGTTTTTTTTTATTTATTTAATGTAAAATAACGCAAAGATGAACCCACGAGTGAGCTGCGCGGGCAGCGCGAGCAAACTGAGGCGCCACGGAGCGCTATTATGTGACGCATCTAACTGAACGGCTTGGACTTCAAACTTTACGCTAACAAATTAAAAACAACACTGCTCTAACGCGATACGGTCGCAACGCGGGTACATTGTAGTTGGTTGGGTAGCCAAGTTTCGAATAAGCTCACTGTTACATACATGGACGAGGCTGGGCAAGGTTCTCGAGATATGGCGGTCGAGCATGTATGCAATCATTACGCGGGTTTAATCGGACGGGTGATGGATCCAGCTGATATTGACCGCGACAGACGGATCGTGACATTACATTTATTTGAAGTTTTACTTTGAAATAATGTATTTTCTTTATTTTAAACAAAATATATTTTAGTCTATAAAATCATTATTTCATATAATAATATATATATAAGGATACTTTATACTGTACTTTTATTTATTGAACAAACACCTAAAGTAAGAAAATTATGCAATAACCGTGCAATCCCAAATATGTGAATAATATTATAAATTCTAAAAATACACTTAAATATAACTTAAAGCATGTCCAATAGGCAGTGTTGCAATCTGTGGCCTAGATATAAATCCAAAAAAGTTGTGAATGAATGAATGGTCAACCTCAAGTTTCCATACATAATATTATTAACATATATGTATTTTGTCAATATTAATCGTAAAATGAGTAAACATACATATACGCAATAACACACGCTAATGGAAATATAAATTATACTATTAGTTTTCAAGTAAATCTCCATATTACTTGAGTTTTGGTTAATATTGACAGTATATTTACTGTCTTGTTCTCTAATAAACATCGTTCCCCTTACCAGAAATAAGAATTAAAACTTAAGTAACATACATACTCACAAAAAATAGACCACTCTATAAGTTTAAAATTTTTCTTATAATTCGCTTCTAGCATACATATGTACATATATCCTAGAAACATTTCACTCTTTTCTTTAATTTGACTGTCGAGAACATAGCTCTATGTATTACTTCACAAAACCGTTAAGGGTAAGTCAGTCATTTTTTTTAGCTTTGCGCTGTACTTTGTACACAGTAGGAACCTAGTGTTAAGATAACCCATTCCCAATTTTCCGTCAAATTCTGGAGGCATTGCATGTTCAGTGGTTTGGCCTCGACACCAGAGAGACAAAACACAACAAATGAAAATAGAAAAATAATTCTTATCCTCGAGTAAGGATCAAACCCACAAAAAATCGCATTTACAGTCACACACTTGTGCCCCTGCGTGACGACTGGCCTCAGTCAGTTATATCGACACGTATATTTTGCATAGCGATCGCGTGCTAAGTCTTAACTGCTTGCGCTACAATTTTAAGGCATCACCTAGGTTAAATATTATTTTTACAACTGAAATTGTTATCAAATAACAGTAATAGTAGAAAAAATATTATTTATGCGTATAATTTAACATATATTTTTTTATTTTGATAGGAATACGGCTCTCTCAAGGAAGCTACACACACCCAGATAAATACTTACCCATACTCACTTACTTACTCTGCTCGAAAATAGTTTTTGTTCTCTGTTTATCAAAAACGATAATATAATTTGAATAGAATCTATTACATATTGCTGGTGAAGAAATATATTGACGAAAAAATTTCCTCGAATGAGAATCGAACCCACAACCTGTCACGTGCTCAATCTATTTATCATGTTATTATTAAAAATACGTATTGATACAAAATTTTCCACTATTCTCCATTCCCCACTACAGGTTCGGTAAGCTGCGGTCGTGGAACAAGTACAATTAAGGAGCGCATGTAATACAGTCTATTGCCGCGGAGACTGGATTCTCAGCCATGGGAAACGTTAAGCTAGAACGGCCATACTTCTATATTCAAACGAGCAATAAAAGGTTTGTGTGAAATTTTATATTCCTGGGGGAAAACGGCTTTGAATGAAGGCTTAGAAAAAACAACACCGATGTATAAAAGACATATCGTGAGAAAATTGCAACGATGATATATATAAAAAAAACTATATAAATATCATATTTTTTTAATCTATATACATATGGGGATAATTCAACAATTTTCTTGTATTTTCTATGTATATTCATTTCTATGAAATCTAAACCCATTATCTCTCGGTCGGTTTTATAGCTCGGAGGGACACAAGGAATGTAGAGAAGGACAGTATTCCTATAATTATTCCTCGGCATCTCGAAGAGATGTGCGTGTAAAACATGCATTTACATGTTAACGATCGTCTAGAAAACATACCGCTGGAGCATTTGATAATGATTGATGTCATTAATAATGAATATGTGTCGCCCATTGAGTTATCTCTATGGGACTATATTTTTTCACTTGAAACTAAGAAAAATATGTTAATGTTAAGTTATTTTTTTAGCGTCACGCTGTATTTATATGCAGAGTATGCACAGGGAACCCAGTGTTAAGACACTCCATTTCTCATTTCCGCCGAATTCTGGAGACATTGCGTGTGGAATCGCAGACGCAGTGGCAAAGCCGCGCTTTGCCTCGAAACCAAAACGAAGAAACAAAAATATTATAAATTTATTTTGCTTAAGTGGGGATTGAACCCAGAACCTGTCGCATTTACAAATGCCACACACTTGTGCTCCTGCGCCACTAAGCTCATTAAGAATTATTTAATTTATCATAGAGTTACATGTTTACATTTATCAAGCCACGACAGTATAATATACGACAAACCTCAAAATACACAAATGTACTAGAATTCATACATGAACATAATCAAAACAAAACCATTTGAACGGCATCGAATAGCCGCATCGTGATGTTCAACACCGTTAAACTCCTCACGAGGGTAACAGACGGTTCAGTGCCTATAGTAAAATTACCTTAGCTAGTAAAATCCATAAATTTTTAGATGTCCATGCGGTTAAAATCAAAGAATACTTAATATACTTTCTTAAATTAATGTTTTTTTTTTTGAGTTCTGCCTCGAAAATTTGTCAGAAAGTGGGAACCGGATTATCTTAACTACAGGTTCCCTTTGCCTACTCTGCTAAACACAACATGAAGCTATGTATGTATGCACATACAATTGACATTTAACAAAATTCTTTCTTAAACGGATATACCCAACTGTATTTTTAACGATATGAACGACATTAACATATTTTAACATTTGACATTTTGTCAAAAAAACAGAAGAATCTTGAAAGTATGTCAAACACACCTTTTAGACACTTGTGGCGCGTGTTCGTGTACTTTATACCGTACAAAATATAGAACAAGATGCAATTGGCAGCTGCTGTTAATTACTAGGGAGCATCTGCAGCATGCGCTATTCTCAAATGAGTATAAAAATATTTTATTAGCCGCCTTCACTTATTCCTAGCTTGTACGATATATTAAAAAAAAAGTAGCAATAAGTACTAATCAACAATTTTTTGGAATTCCAGGTTATTGGTTCATATCCATAGATGAGGATCGCTGCAGGTGTACGAATATTTTTTTTTATATTAAAAGAATGAATGACAAACTATGAAAAGTGCGCCTTACATCTGTACATTTTCTACATACTATAAAACATTTTTATAGTTAATTGATGTTTACGTATGCATATTGAAGTGTAACACATGTATCCCATAGCCGGGTAGTGGTAACCTGGAAACCTAGTGTTAAGATACCCCGTTTTTACTAGGACATTTTCGTCCCCCACTTGCCGTCGATTTCTGGAATCGTTGAGTGTCGGAACTCAACGTTGAAATAAAAATATTTAATATTTCATTTCCTCGAATGGCAATCGAACACACAACTTGTCGCAGTTACACTCGCCCCCTATGCCTATGTGCTCCGACTGGATTTGGTGGAAGGTGGGGTGTGGAATATCTGAACACTAGACTCCCTCTGCCTACCCTTCTACATGCGGGATACAGCGTGAAGCTTACATCAACATATTTAAGAATATTTTGAAACAAATATAATGACTATTACGACTTGATACAATACCGATACCGACCTTTAAACAATTGCAATATATCCAAAGACCATGTTATGCTAATCAGTTCACATTATTTGGGACAAGTGTCACCGTGTACTATGAATTGCGTTTATGTTAAACCATCTTGAGACACAGCTTAGATAAATGAGTACACGTTGATATTGATCGATCGATTTTATATTCATATGGGAAAATACTTGCACTGATTATGAAGTGGGTCAAATTGATGATGAGATTAATGAAGAGATGCATTTGATTACATTGACATTCCTAACTCTTCAAGAATCTAATGATATCAAAAAGAAATAACAGTATTATAAAGTAAATAGCACAAGAGCAAAGTAAATTAATAATTCAAATATTCGTTGAGCTACGCCACTCGCGATGCAAAGAATTTAGTAGAAACTGGGAAACGGAAGTGTCCCAATGGGAACGGAGGGTCTTAGCATTCAGTTTCCAGGTTCTATCTCCCTACCCTGCTATGTGGGAGATACAGCGCCAAACTATATAAAAAGATATAAAACTATCATAGATTGACCTTACACAAACTGTTATGCCAACGTAGAACAGTATTAACAGACAAACATACGTATATTTCATTTTCATTCACATGCCGTTTTGAGCAGAAATGCCATTAATCAAAGCCGAGCAAAATCGAAAGTTCACCAAATTGTATAGAGTATAAACACAAAAGAAGTTCTATTACCGTTACCAATTGTCCTTTCGATAAACGAAGTAGTAGAAAGTGAGAATATTGTTTATGTGACATGTGGTGTGGTGTGTTATGTAAGTTGTCAGAGGACTTGCCTTATTTCATTCACTGTTACCATAATATGTATAACGATTTTAGGAAAGATTTATCTTAATAAGGCTGGATTTTTATGTAATGATGCAGCATATCATCAAATAAATTTTCAGGTAGGACATGAGCATTCTTCATCTCTTATCAGTTAGAATTTAAAAAAATTACAAATTTCTTCTTAGAATATAAGATTTAGTGGCATCTTCGATATTTAATGTATAAAAACCTTCTTGTTTATTAGTGAAAACCACATTGAATTTTTTTTTGACCCACCATTGCTTTAATACATCATATGTATGTATGTATTTGAATAACTTCTTAAAGAAATAAAAGCAGCAAAGCAATAGAGAAGAGAGAAACAGTAAATAAAATACTTCAGAAACTCCTTTGTAATGTATTTAGTACATCTTGAAGAAGAAGCGTAAAAAGTAAGACGTATTACGTTAACAAGCCCTACGGCAGATACGATCGCATTATACATGCTTTCCATATGGAATAGTTAGGCAATGTATCTATACATATTAGTGTGTTGAGTGCCGGTACTCAACGCCGCGCTTTGTCTCTATAGGTACTACAACGAAAAACTAAACATATTAAATGTTTCATTGGCTCGAGTAGAAATCGAACCTACAATCTGCCGCGTTTACAATAAATACACGATTTGCCTCATTTTCCTATCTAATTTCACAAAATGATTACATAGACATATCTTGCTATAAATTAACATTTATATAGCTTTCGCGGCGTTGAGTTCTGCCCCTTAACACGCAATGCCTCCGGAATTCGGCAGAAAG